>JAQMYG010000002.1:2279336-2304244 GCA_030014215.1 Clariallabes teugelsi
AATGATGATCAGGGTTATACATAGGCTGTTTATATATTTGGGCCCAGGGGCCAACAAGTTATGTGTTAAAAGTGCGTTAAAATGTGTGTTAAAATGCCGCATACATAGTACCGCCACCCTTACTCGCCTTAGGGGCAAGGAAAAAAAGTTCAGGCTCAGGAATTTTTTGCACTATCAGCCCTGTATTTAATTTATAACTTATTTCTTTTTTCTTTCACTTCCTACCATTATCCATCTTCTCCTCTTCCATCTTCATTGTCTTACTTTTACTTTTCCTTGTTTTTCTCCCCGTCCCTTTCATCCTTCCCCTCGTCCTCATTCTTCTTTCCTCCTTCTCCATCTTGAGCTTCTTCTAGTTTCTCTCCATCTTCTTCTTTCCATCGTATGCGAGGCCTCGACATGACCACAGTTGGTGCGTTTCTGTAAAGGAATTGAAGGAAGGTCGGACCGATCCGAGGAAGTGTTTGAGCCGGTTGTTTGATTTTGTCACTCCGGTTCCTCTTTCAGTTCCTCATGTCGCTCTTGGTGTCTTACTTTATCTTAATAATAATGAGGTTTAAGGGAGGGAGAGAGATTCTGCTGATTTAAGCGATCTGTTCCTAACACCCGTAGTCCTCGACTTATGAACATTAAAGTTGCGAATTTCCACAGATACGAACTGACCGCGGTTCTATGAACATTTGTAGATGCGTATAAAAGTATAAAGTGATGGGTGCTGTGACGGCGTGTGTTGTGCTCTTTCTCCCCCTCAGATGGGCTCTGTGGTTCTTCAAGAACGATAAAAGTAAAACCTGGCAAGCCAACCTGCGACTCATCTCCAAGTTCGACACGGTGGAAGACTTCTGGGCGTAAGTCAGTACACTGCACCTCCTACACCAGCGTCCTGAAGCAGGGAGTCGTTCCGGGTCAGGTATCAGAGTGCAGGTGACCCCTGACCTGAGCGAAAAAACCTTCAGACAGAGCTGTGCGAGGAAATTGATTATACAGTTTCAGTATGTTGGTCGATTTGATTCATCAAGTCAAGTGAGTCAGTTGAATTCTGTTTTTGATTTTGAAATAATTTCGGTTAACTTTAAATCATCAATATTTGACAAATTCCTTAACTCTACCCCAGCTTTTGCAAAAAATATAAAAAATATTATTTTAATATTCTAAATAGAGTTTAAATCAAATAAATTGAATCTAATGACTGAACCTAATTAACAGAATACCCATGATTCACAGCTCTATGCACGGAGGACATTTTCACTCACTCCCAAGGGTTGCCAGATCACACTCAGAAAATCCCACCTCTGCAGAAATGAAACCTCCCCTTCTCCAGTTAAAAAAAAAAAAAAAAAATCGAATATTATTACTACTAGAACTCACAATTATACATTTTTAAAAAAAAATAAATAAAAAGACGTAATTCGTTCAACACCTTTTTTTAGCTCAATTAATAAAAAAATAGCCAGATAAAGATTATTTATACATTTATTTGCTTCTTTACCTATTTATTTAGTTTCATGCACTTTGTTTAAAGGGAGATGAGTATCGTCCTCTTTTGAACAACTGTAAAATAGTAAAGAAAAAAAGTACCAGTTGATAATTAAGTATTTTATTCTAAGACGTAATTTAAACATTAATCGTCCTGAAAGTTATTTTTATATGAATCCATGGCCTGGAGTTTCTTGCTTTCTCTTCTATAATTTCTAAAAAGTGATGCATTAAAAGTGAAATAATTTTGATTTGCTGATCCAAAAAAAAAAAAAAACATCCGATCTGTCACTCGAGGTTTGTGATTCGCAGTTCGATTAAATTAAAGCGCTCTTTAAAATTGGAATATCCCTCCTCAGGGTCCCGGAGACAGTCTCCTCCTCGGTCCAGAGATCAGAATGACGTCATCATCATCATCATCACTAACTGTGTTATTCAAATAAAAAAACTACAGAAGTTCAGACGAACGCGGCGTTAGATGTTTCTCCCAGTAGGGGGCG
Source organism: Clariallabes teugelsi (assembly GCA_030014215.1). Lineage (NCBI taxonomy): Eukaryota > Metazoa > Chordata > Actinopteri > Siluriformes > Clariidae > Clariallabes > Clariallabes teugelsi. The sequence goes on from JAQMYG010000002.1 coordinate 2,281,313, forward strand.
CTCTACTAAATAATCACACACTGAAAGAGCTCGAGCGTCCGCTATGTTCCTAAAATCGCCTCGTTTTTGTATGTGAACAGTTTATTAATTAAGAATTGTGTTGAAAGTATGTACACCCTCATGTCTCATGTCGCCTCCGCAGGCTTTACAATCACATCCAGCTTTCGAGTAACCTGTTGTCGGGATGTGATTACTCGCTGTTTAAGGTGAGAAATGTTTTTTCATTCTGTTATCGAACACGATGACACGTCTTGTCTTTTCCTTGATGTCGTGTGTTTTCGCGGCGCAGGACGGAATCGAGCCCATGTGGGAGGACGAGAGGAATAAACGCGGCGGACGCTGGCTCATCACTCTTACCAAACAGCAGCGCAGAGCCGATTTAGACCGCTTCTGGCTCGAGACGGTGTGTGTGTGTGTTGCATGTGTGTGTTCTCTCACTCTTAAGCTCTCGCATGATTTTTCTTTCACACACACACACACCTTCTGTGAGAAAACACTGAGAAGAGAGGGAGGTTTATGAATGCGGTGTGTGTGTTTCAGCTCCTGTGTCTGGTCGGCGAGGCGTTCGACGATCACAGCGATGACGTGTGCGGCGCCGTCGTCAATGTCCGAACGAAAGGAGACAAAATCGCCATATGGACGACAGACTACGAGAACAAAGACGCCATCGTACACATAGGGTGAGGGACAGGACGGTTCGCCACGCCCACCTGAGTGTCAATCATCAGTCCTCCAGAGAGTTCCAGTTATAAAAAACAAGATGAGTAATGTGTGTGTGTGTGTGTGTGTGTGTGTGTGTGTGTGTTCCCAGGCGTGTGTATAAGGAAAGGTTAGGCGTTCCAGCTAAAGTCATCATCGGGTATCAGTCTCACGCAGACACGGCCACGAAGAGCGGCTCCACCACCAAGAACAAGTTTGTCGTCTAAGTGCGTCTCTCTCTCTCTCTCTCTCTCTCTCTCTCTCTCTCTCCCTCCCTCTCTCCATCTCTCCCTCACTTGCTTGCTCTCATTTTTTTCTTTTTTTCTCGCTTCTCTTCGTCTATCACTCTATTGGTCTCTTGCTTGCTCTCTCACTCTTTCTCACTATATCACTCTCTTGATCGTTCTATCGCTCTGCTCTCTATTGCTGTCTAGCACTTTTATCACTTTGCATTCATGTAAAAACAATTTAATGGGAGTTTATTTTTATTTCTATTTTATTATTATTTCCTGCATTTTGTTCACTCCAGTAATGTAATGTAAATTTTTTTTGTCTTTTTCTTCTTTTTACAGAAACTGCAGCAGTCCTGTTAAAATAAATAAAGAAACAAAAAGAAAAATCACCATCAAATTTAATCTAACAGCAAAGTTGGCGAATCAGAACCGGATGTGTACAAATTCCCAGACGTTTATTCATTATATAAAAACCCTGATGTCTTATACAGCTGTACAGTTTATAAATGCTAAACCATTTGATTGTTTTTTTCTCTCTCTTTATACCCACTGATTTTTTTTATGTCATTATTGTGTATTATTACTTTTGAAATGAGTCTCATTGTGTTATTGTTTTTTAAAAGAAAAAACTTTTGTTAATTTTTTTAGTTACATTTAGAAGTTTTGGCGAATACTACACTTTCAAGCTAATTTATTTTTGATTGTTTTCTTCTTTTCATTTCCATTTTTACTTTATTTTAGACTGATATTAATTTGGGTGTTATTTGTTATAACGCATTGCAGTTTTGTTTACTTTTTTTGCCGTGTTGTACATCTTGTGTGTGAATTTTTGTTGTGTTTCACTGATAATGAGAAATGGAGAAATCTACAGAAACAAACAAAAAATAAATAAAGGTTAAAAATGATTGTATGAGCGTTGTATAAGAGACGAGTGTAAATAAATTTGTACAGTGCATTGTCTTAACCCAGGCTCTGTTGTCATGAATGTGTGTGTATTTTTTTTTTTGTGTATGTTTAAGTATTTGCACATTTATACGCTGCTCGGCCAACCACCAGGATTTAATTAAGTGAAGAGTTTAGAGACTTCCATTAGATAATTACTGCAGTGATTAATACGGTTCAACAAGTTATTTAATCCTAACTGATGCAGTGAAGAGATCATCATCCTGTGGGCGTGGCTAAGATGTTACTCTGTTACTTTCAGAAGAGTCAATTATTATTCTGCATCAAGCAAAGAAAACGAATAAGGAGCCTGAAACTACTAAAATTGGGTTAAGAACTATAGAACACATTAAAACATGAATCATCTTCGAGGAAGAAATAAATGTGCTCGGGGGAAAAAAATTGAATGATGGGAGATCACTTAAAAAAAATAAATAAGTGAATAAAAATTCACTTAAGATAAAATAAATGTCTAAATAAAAATCATCATATTCATAATTATTGAAATCTTTATTAATTAAATGAGTACCAGACAAACACATGAACATCACTCGACATTGTTTATTCCAGACAATCCGTCAGAATCCTCCATCCTGGACATTCAACATTTTAGCAATTTTAGAAAAATTCATATTGAACCTTCTTCCGAAGCTTTGGCTAGAGAAAGATCATCAGCTTCACCTGTGAACGAATGTAATGATTATATTTTATATTTTACAGTCTTGGTTGTTTGTAGATTGTGTTTAATAAATCTCAGAGTTTGAAGGAGCTTCTGAAAATCAGTGCAGAAGCAAAGCAGGCAAAGATAAATAAAAAAATCAAGGGTCAAATTTCAAAAAGGTTTCATTTTATTAACCAAAAAAATAAACAAAAACAAACAAAAAACTAATTTATTTGCAAATATCTTTCTGGAGTGTTTATGTAAAAATGTATGAAAATTCATTAGAATATTTTTGCATCCTACACTTCCCTCCTGTACTCGTGTAAAATTCTGAAAGATTTTATTTACAATTTATCACATTATACAAATTTAATTTCAATTAGCTTTTGATTATTTCATTTACAACCCAATTAAATAAACTTGTTTCACTTTGTGACCTGCAGGACTAAAATTGAATTGATTGACACTTTAACCCTTTGATCAGGAGGTGATTTTTATTTATTTATTTATTTTTTTACCGTTTAGTTGCCATTTTGTACCTTTTGCCTTTTATGGAGTTTTGTGGGCGTGGCACAGCAAAGTAAATGCTAGAAAAAACAGACTGGTGTTGGTCAACATATGAACATCTGTAGGAGGGAAATTTGAGAATTATTTGCAAATCTTGCAGGAATTAAAGGTCAAATTCCTTTGTTGTGCACGAGGGCATCTATACTGTGACCAACAGTTAACAAGTGCAAAGGAATGACGATGTTGGTAGCGTTTATAAAGAAACAGAGAATGTCTTAAAGAAACACAATCTACGTAGTTACATTCAAGGTAAATCTGGACATTTCATTAATGTTTATTTAAACCAATAATAAGTAAACAGGGAATTACCAGTTTATTAGTTGCTACATTTAAGAAGAATGATGTTCTCCGCCAATCGACTTGTCTTTTGCGTCACTCTCAGAGAACGTCTCTGCATTTATCGGATTTAATTGTCCGTTGTCGAGCGCCGTGTCCTCTCTGACGGGCTCCAGAGGCCGATCTGTAAAATTCTCCACCAAAACTGAGTTGTTTCTGCTCCGTGCATGAAAGTGTCCGTGCTCCGAGAATGGAAACTGACTCTTGCTGTGAAAGCCAGGACTGGGACACGGGCTGGAGAAGGACAGCATCCTCTGGCTGCCGTACTCGAAGCTGCTGTAGTTCTCCATGGAGTCTCTGGAGTCCTTCCTGGCCTGGCAGGAGGAGGCGCTGTGAGGGGGAAACGTCCTCCACAGTGACCGACCCCTCCGGCACCGCAGGATCCGAGCGAACGCCCGGCGGAACTCGCGGCTGTAACACGGGTAGATGACGGGGTTCACGCAGCTGTTGAAGTAACCGAGCCAGAAGACGAATTTGAAGACGCTTTCTGGGGGACGCAGATGAGTGTTGAAGGAAACTGGAAGAAAAGAACACAATGTGGAGTCACTTAAAAGAAGAGGGTTCCTTAAAGGTTCTTCAGGTGGTTACGAGTAATTAAAGTGTTCAGCCGTAGGGTTGTACAGTGTATCTCTAATGGAGTGCTCGGATGGCCAGTGAAACCCTGTAAGGAGGAAACACCTCAAGGGAACAACAAGCAATCAGGACTTTGTGTAAGTCCTTAAACAAGATGTCTAGAATGTTCTAACCTCAAATCAAAGGTCTACAACGTACAATCAACGACTATTCCAGACTTTTCTGCTCTCGGACCACAATTTCTGGAATCATAAGGCAAAAATGGAAAGAGCTATAAAAAAATCTCTAATGTGATTGGTCTACGATATTTTATTTACTGACATCACAAACTGCCCTCATACCGAACTATTAATTTTGGACGTCCTGGGAAATATTTTTCAATGTGACAAATCTGTAATTTTCAACATAACCTGCAAGACATTTAAAGCCAAATTTTATCCTGGTCATCAGTCCTTGTTTGCTCTTTAACAAACCTAAATCTAAGTACTGTACTGTATACTGTACATTGTGCCATGCCTTTATTCATGCATTTCATATTGTATCCAGGAGATGGCGACATTGTTTAAATCAAGCAGGACTTTTGATAGTGCAGAATAACAGAACAGTTCTGAGAGGGAAAACTCTCTTTTATTTTTCTATATAATCCTCTGCTACACTAATGCACTATCCCAGCGATTTCATGTCTGAAACGCCGGCCTCCCAGGAACTCCTTTAATGCGGAAATGTCTTGGAGTGAGATCAGGAGTGATGTTGGTGCATGATTGTGTGTGCAGTTCACACAGACAGATGTGTCTCTTTCGAAACAAGTTATCATGCGTTCTTCTCTCTGAACGACTGCAGTGAGCCCCAAACCACCTCCAAGCCGTCATTCACGGACAGACGTTCAAATGTTTTACCGCGGCTAAGAGTCTCATCACTGTACTGTGCCTGAAGTCTTCCGTAAATGTCAATCGCTTTTACACCACCAGACTTGGTAGAGATTTTATATAAACCAGGACAGGCCTCAGTTACAATCTTTATATTTAATTAAAATTGGTTTCTTTCCTGATTGTTCCTGATTCTTATACAGGGTGAAAATATTAATCCTAACATTTAAATCCAAGAAGCTAAAAATAAGTGAAGCAATCCATGATGTTAATGCTCGTTTTGTTCAACACACACACACACACACACACTTTTAAAAAGGCCATATTCCCATAACATTAAACCACAACTGCATTAAATGCATTTACAGATTATCTGAATGGAACCGAGAGTCTAATAAAATTAGAATGTTCTTATGAAATTTAAAAAATACTACATTAAGGATAATATTTGAGAACTTAAAATAGTTTGGGGTCTAGTTTAACATTTTTATTTAAACATTACTGATTGTATACTGTTATATTATTACATGTTTAAGCACATTGTATGTGTGTGTGTGTTTGTGTTTGTGTGAGTCATTGAGAGAGCGAGAAAGAGAGAGAGAGAGAGAGAGAGATTTACGGTCTGTGTGTCAGGAAACTCCTCCTTTCTTTGATAATTACCCAGATTTCCTCTCCATGTTAATCCAAAGATCAGACCTACATTTCATAATCAACGTCGTTACAGAATGAAGAAAAAGTTACTCGTGTTTCTTTACAGGATTTACCGAAGCGTAAGGAGAACACCACATGCGAGGGGGTACAAACTTTTGCACCTAAACATAAACATAAGGTACACTTGAGTTGGCTGGAAATCTAACTCACGTATTAGATGGGTGGGGCTTAGGATAAAAAAAGAAGTTTCCTTAGTCTCTGATTACACACACACACACACACACACACACACACCAACCTGTAGCCTATGTTTCTGCTACAACAACTTCTCTGCCTGCTCATCTGTCCTGAAAGTGTCGGAAAACAGCTTTACCTCTGATCGGTACAAAGCTCTGACACTGGAGACTCCTTCCATAAATGTCCAAAACCATCATAGAATAGATCCCTCTGTGTCGTGCTGTTTTAGGAAAATAATCCACAGCAGGATGGTGCGATGCGGCAGGGTTACTGTGACCATCCTGAAGTTGATTATTTTCCTATCACGGCACAACCTTGAGTGTTTTATCCTCCTTTTATTCCCCAGCAGTTTGCCAATGATTAAAAATGTGTAAATGAATATAAATCATGATTATTTTTAAAATAAATAAGTTACACATAGTTTCTGTTCTCAGTACTACTACAGATATTCTTTCATCTCTATCATAGTTATTACGGAAAAACCAAAACACAGCTTGTGTAAACTTTTCTGTCTTGAAAGCACGTAAACTGTCGTCTTCTTCCATGAATATCTTCTCAGGAAAAAAACCTCATCATGAATAATATGTTTCTCTGTTAAATAATAACATTCATTTATAATTAGACTTACACGTCCCTGTGAACGAGCCGTTACTATGAGAACTGTAATGTATTAGAATGTTAGTCTATCATTGACAGAGACGACCTTAAACAGGGCGTTCACGCTCGAAAACCCTCCAATGTGGGTGAATTAACACACTTCTGCAAAGAAGAGCGGATCAGAATTCCTCCACACCGACGTGAAAGACTCACTAAATTAAGGTTAAATGAGGTTTAATGTCTATTTATTTCATATTTTACTTCATTTGCATGTCTTTACTAAAAGTTTTGATTGTTTTTAGATTTAATCTAATTGTCTAATAATATGATTATAGTTTTGAAAATTGGTAATATTGGTAATATTTTTGGGTGACTGGAACGGATTATCTGCATTTACATTATTTCCTCTGGGATAATGAGTTTAACAATACGAAATTTCACCTGTGGAACGAATTAAATATGTATACCGAAGAAAAAAAAAAATCATGGTTGTCATTTGGTTGTCAGAACGTTAATTTGGCAACTTTACAGATTTTGGAACGAGTTTAGTTTCAGGCTGTTGTTTGGTAAAATACTTTCAGAATGAACAAAATGTAGAAAATACAACCTTAATAAAAAAACAATATTTAGTGATATTTTTCAATTAACTCCTCCATCCTGCTGATAATAAGGTTTCCTTTTTAAGTTAATGATGGTGTTCTGTTGTCTTGTGGTTTTATTTGCGACGTTGTCTTGGGGTCGATTGTTTAATGCTACCCGAGCCTCATTAATCAAATTTATTCCATCATCATGACAACTTCATACAACATCATGGTTCCTGCTGGGGCTCCAGTCCTACAGCTGTTATGATTAATAATCATAATAATAATAATAATAATAATAATAATAAAATCAACTGAGGACTTCCAGCTGTGTAAGGCGTGTCATGCTGTTCTTTTTGTTCTCTCTGTCTTTTATTCTTTCATTAGATCTCCGTGATAAATTTGGATGGATGTCGGATGTGTACCACCGTTCCTAAGAGAGAGAGAGAAGCTTTTAACATGCACGAGCAGCAGCAGCGCAGACTCACGGCATTCACAAGCTCGAGAGGATAAGGCGTGGGATTTGGCTCAGAGGTCAAATAAACCTCGGTGTGACTCAGGGCCGCTAGACTGTCTTACATATTTCTGCTTCTCTTTATTAAGCTGTGTTTTCTGAAGCAATAAGAAACTACTGATAGAGCATCAATCTTCTCACACTGCCGCAATTCAGAAAAGAAATACGAAATAATCGACTTATTGTGAGCTGTAAGGGCTATTAACATAAGCAGGAATCAGAATGTACCTGGACGCTACGTACACGCGCAGGGCTGAGTTTACCCGGATCAGGGTTAAAGATTTTGACATTTAAAGTAAAGGAATTTTTTGGGTTTCCAGCGCAGTTATATAATGGCTGACCCGTCACTCGAACCCCAGCTTCCGTCCAAAGCTGATTTCTGGGTCAAAGAACAAAGGGACGCGCTAGGTTAGTAGCTAAATGGTGGTTAGTCTGATGGAGGGACACAGTTCACTTTAAAGCTACTGAAGAAGTAAATAAACACGTGTATAGTATCAGTTTTTGTGTCTGTCTGTGATTGGTTAATTTATATATCTCAGTTCTTGACAGTAACAAATGTCCATATAACATCGAGAGATCAGGCTAGCAATGCGGTACTATAATAATATTGCTATATACTGTATACAGTCAGCCAAAACTATTGGAGCTAATTGTATGTGTTTTATGTTATACATACAATACAGAAACCGTGTGTGCAAAGAAGCTACTGTACTTCTGGAGTTCAACATGGAAGTGACCAATCTTGTAGTGTCCGTAACCATGTCAAATTCATGTTGCAATATTTTAACAATTTTTCATTTCAGAATAATACACTTTTTCCAGGTTTATGTCTTTTCATGTGAAATCTGAATCAGCCAAGTTTCATCTGAATGAAAGTTAAGATCGTTGGAAGATTTGAATTCAAAAAAGTTACAGACATTAAAACATAAAAGGTCATGCAAATGTTTTTAGCAAATGTGTTTCTTTTTATCTGATAAAAATCTAAATGTGTATATTAAGGAGATAAGAAGCATTGAGTATTATGTAAAATGGTGTCATATGATCCTGTCTGGAAAGTCACTTTTCCACCTGCGTGAGACACTTTATCACTGATACCATGTTTTGTCTGTGTGATAAATGTTATGACAGAAATCATCAGCTATTCTCGAAATCAATTTAAAGGGATTTTAAAATGCAACATTTTTATTTTGCTAGCAGTTTTATTTTAAAATATTGAAACAGATATCATGTGTTGTAATATTTTACATTTCGTGATTTGAGCTGTATATTTAAGCTGTAGCTCCTCCACCCCTGGTGCAAGCCTGGGGAATTCATCATGATTTTCTTGCTTTTTTTCCAGCTTGTATTTCAGAATTTTATTAAGGCTTCACAATATGTTGTGTAAGAATAATGACCTACAGATGCCTCTGTGCCTGAATCGAATAAGCGATTAAACCCTGATTCAAACTGTTGATAGTCTCGTGTTGTGCAATACACACAGCATTGTGTGCTGATTATTTTTATTATCATTGTGTGTTTAGAGCCTGAAGTTGTTTGTGCTTGAAGCCGTTTTAGGACAAAGCATGAACATGAGATGGAGGGGAAGATGGATTAGCATGCTACGAGTAAAGAACGTACACACGGGGTCTGCAGGTTTCATACTATCTCGAGTTTATGAAATATGACCCACTAACTCCACATGCTGTCCAAAAAGACAATAGGTCCGCACCACGCTGGCCGCTGACCAACAAGTAAAACAGGATGTTATGGTACAGAGTGTATATCTTTCGCTTGTTTGCTTCCTTTAAAGGTCAGTCTGAAAAATTCAGCGATAAAACCTTTTTGTTCAGCATGCATGTGCATGTGAAAATCTAAGAGTTAATAAATTATGGTTCTTAGAGAGCAGACAGTTCTTTGGGGTGTGTTTATTTATGCAGGATTCTTTCTCGTTGAATCAAAACCTGGTTTGTTTGGACAGGTGTGAACCGAGACGGTCCGGATTGAGGATATTGGTTTTGTAAAGCTGCAACTAACAATTTTTTATTAAGAAATGTTTTATTGGATTTTTCAAAATATATTTTAAATATTTTTCCCGGGATAACAAACACTCAGGACTTAATTAATTTTCTACGAGAGTTTAAACTGGATCGGTCAATAGTTCTTTATCTTCATCTTCTTCTTCCTATTATTATTATTATTATTATTATTACTTTTCTACTATGGCAGCTATTATACGTTGCTTTTGTAGCAACAACCTACGCAGTCTCCAGTATCAGCACTTTGTCACAAAGCTTTTATGGTTTCTTGATCATGTGTAACAATAAAAGGAGAAAAAGTGATGTATTGAAATTTTTATAGAAAAAAGGTAAGGGTGGTTGTAACTCTGGTTAGCAATTTAAGCCTTAATTATTTAACGTTACCTTTTATCACGATGTTCCAGTTTCTCTAATTAAAAACACGAGGCACTGCTACACTTCTACGTGTGATCCTGTTTAAAAATGGAAACTTGTGAGCGGATTTGTTGGACGTTTATCAACTCCATGAATGAATCTTATCGTCCCAATCCCAATCTCGGGCGAGATGAAGTGCCATGCTACGACTCAGGAAATCCCAGGACCCGGTGCAGAGGTCTGCTCTGAGAAAACTCTGAGAAAACTTGTCTAATTAAGAGCCAATCCAGCTGCACTGTGGCCTCGGGGTCGTGACCTCGGCCTGCAGAGGAATGACTGTGATGTTAATGCATTTATAATAACCACGCGATCCTAAACATCTCGATTCTCACACGCTGCTTCCCCCCTCTGGAGCACAGCTGGATCAACGCAGCACACAGAGCCGAGGCCCTGCAGGGTGAAGAAAGGAAGCGGAGGGGAAAATAAAAGCCCTCTCTCGCCCTCTTTCAGTTTTCCTCCATGGGCTTCGTCACGACCACAGCAGAAGGTCGATACCATGAATTCTCCATTACACTCGCTGTGATCTGGAACCGGATATCCGGCGCAGATTGAGCACAGACCAAGTGAAAAAAAAACAAAAAAAACAACAATTTCAAAAGAGAATCCCTGCTAACAGAGTAATGAAGTCCTCTAGTGCTCAGTGTGCGTCCAGACACTTCACAAAAGAGTCGAAACACATGCTGGTTATTCACAACGTTTAACATTTAACATGAAACCTCTACACTGAAACCAGCTGCAAATGACTGAACACACGCAGAATCGTAGTTTATTAGAAACCTTTCTGGGTCGAGTCTCGGAAAACGTTTACGCCATTGTGATACTCGCTCCGTCATTTAACAGTTAATCTTTCTGCATTTGGGAAAAAACCCACACTTCAAAAACGTCTTTTGATTGTTCATGGAACATTGATGGAAACATGTTTCAGTGTTAGCTCGAATTAAATTTTTTTCCATCAATGTTCCATGTCATATCTGTCAGAAATCCATCACACAAGTATTGAGGATGATGTTGATGTAAACGATGGATTTGAAGTCCAAGAATGCAGTTAATCTATACAAGGCTATATCTAGGTCATGGTAAAGACTCTGTGATCTACAATGTGATGATCTATTTACAGGAACACTGGTGCTGATGTTGGTCTTCAGACAACCGTTGAAGCTTCGGAGGCTGATCTCTTTGAGTTCACAGAGTTCACAGATGAGGAGGTGAGAGAGCTGGACAGGCGTAAGCACTAAAGCACCACCGCATCGTCCTTCCACTGGAGGTTTATGAAAATCACATGGATTTTTATCAGGGTCCTAACATCCTACAGCTTCCCACATACTACTGAAACGGAAGTACGCTTCAGCCGTCTGGATTTAATCTCTTCTTCCCAAGAGTGCAATTAAACCAGGAACTCAATGCACACACTCTAAAAATGTGTCAGTTACTTTGTTTGTTTGTGTTTTTGTTTATTTGTTTGTTTTTGACTCACTGGGAAACTCTTAAAGGTTGAACTCTACTACTGCATGTTTCTTTATCATACTATGGTTCCCAACTCTGGTTCTAAACAGCTGCTTATCTTACATTAAACCAGTCCTGCACTTTCCTGCAAACACCCATCTGATTCCATTAAACTCCCACCAAACAAGACCATTTCCTGGGTGTGTTGGAGGAAATGTGAAAGACAAGGTGTTCTCCAGGACCGGGGTTTAGACCCTGTGTCTTATCATAAAGAGGATCTTCATAGAGAGATAAAACCCCTTAGCAACACACACACACACACACACACACACACACACAAAATCCAATTATTGAAATATATTAATGAAATACGATACAGCTTCATCCTATGGATTTGTCTATATACTATATTTGTGCACATAAGAGTTAAATTTTGCAGTTTCTAAAAAATTACGGTAAACTAAGCACAGGAAACTAAGTACATGTAAAATGTGAACAACTCGGATACATTATAATGCTATCCAACGTTATGATCTCTAGTCCTCCGGGTAACATTCACACACTCATTCACACACTACGGGGAAAGTTAGCCTAATCTGCATGCCTTCAGACTGTGGGTGGAAACCGGAGTATCTGGGGGGAAACGTACAAAGCACTGGGAAGGTATACAAACTCCATGCACACAGACCCGAAGTGGGAATCAAATCCAGACCCTGGAGGTGCGAGACCACAGTGTTAACCACTAAGCCACCATGTTGCTTAACTGATACTACTCACTCACTCACACACTCATCATCATCCCTGTATTCAGGGTCACGGGGACCCAGGAGGCTTAGGGCATGAGGCGGGGTACACCCTGGACAGGGTGCCAGTCGATCACAGGGCACACATACACATACACACACACACACACATACACAGGCTCATTCACACACTACGGGCAATTTGGGAACGCCAATTAGCTTAACCTGCATGTCCTTGGACTGTGAGAGGAAACCGGAGTACCCGGACCAAAGCACGAGTTTTAAGGTGCAGGGCGACTGTACTATAAACTACTAAGACACTGTGCTGTCTATTATCATACTATGACTAATACTAATACTTGCTAAAGTTGTAGTGTGATTAATTAGAACCAAAACCTGACTCTGTTTTATCAGAGCACGAACCGAGCATGTTGAGACCATGTTGTTATTACAGTGGGAGGAAACCGGAGTACGTGATGGACTACACACACACACACACACACACACACACACAGATCAGAACCACTAAGCCACGTGCTGCCCATTATAATGCTATAACTCATTATAATACCTGCCAAAAACAATGTGTAGTCAATTATAACCAAAACTCAACTCTGTCTCTCCTACAGTAATACCCAGAACAAGAGCCAAGCATTATGCAGTGAGCGCGCATTATTATTATTATTATTATTATGATGATGATGATGATGATGCCACATACCGATGGGTAAGGTGATGAAGAAGGGCAGCCAGCAGGCGGTGAAGGCTCCGACCAGCACTCCCACCGTTTTGGCCGCTTTTTTCTCCCGCGAGAACTTGAGCGCGGTGACCGCGTGCGCGCTGCGCGGGTGATGCCCGGGCTCCTCGCGCGTCCTCGAGCCCTGGTGGATCCTCAGCGTGACCTCCGTGGAGTTGATCCTCTCCTTCCGGACGCCCAGCTGCAGACTCAGACTGGTGCGCTTGGCCACGACGTACACGCGGCAGTACATGGCGAGGATGACGGCGAGCGGGATGTAGAAGGACGCGAGCGAGGAGAAGAGCGCGTAGAACGGCTCCTCGGTGATGTCGCAGGCGGCGGCGTCCGGCGAGCGCGCCTGCTTCCACCCGAGCAGCGGGCCGACGGAGATGAGCACGGAGACGAGCCACACCGAGAGCGCGGCGAGCGCGGCGCGGCGCCGCGTCACGATCCGGGAGTAGGCGAGCGGCCGGCTGACGCCGACGTACCGGTCCACCGAGATGACGCACAGGCTGAGGATGGACGCGGTGCAGCACAGCACGTCCAGCGCGGCCCACACGTCGCAGAAGACGCTGCCGAACGCCCAGCGCTGCAGGACCTCGTGCGCCGCCGACACCGGCAGCACGGCGGCGCTCAGCAGCAGGTCCGCCGCCGCCAGGTTCGCGATCAGCCAGTGCGTCGGCGCGCGCAGCCGCCGGTCCCGCAGCACCGAGGCCACCACCAGCGCGTTGCCGAGCGCCGCGAACACGATCAGCGCTCCCAGTAACAAGCCCAGCGGCAGCGCGCGGGACAGCAGCACGGGCGGGTGGCGCGCGCCGGCCCCGGTACACCCGGCACTGCCGTTCAGCAGCGCGCACGAGTCATTTTCGGGAGTCATGGCTGCGAGACATCATCATCTCTTCTTCACGGTGGGAAAGTTTACAACTGGAGCAGAGAGAGACAGAGACACACACACACACACACACACACACACACTCTCTCTCTCTCTGCGCCCGGGAATCCCTCATGCGCTCCGGGTCACTCCCTCCTCCCACTTTTCCGCGCTCGCGCGCGCGCGCGCGTGTGTGTGTGTGTCGGGGGTATTTCCATGATCATCTGAGCAGTGTGTGTTAGAGGCGCTGATGTGCGAACTGTAGATGAAACATTTGTGAACATTTTGCACCTCTTCCCCCCCCCCCCGCCCTCCTCCTGGTTACTCTAACTTTCTTTGAAACCCTTTTTCACATCTGGGTTTAATGTTTATCTTTACTTGGAAGGTAAAATGAAAATCTTTCAACATTTCTTTCTTTAAAGTATAACAATCCCCCATACTACTACAAATTACTATAATAATAATAATAATAATAATAATAATAATAAAGTTGGCACTGTTTGCATGTTCTCCTCATGCTTGGTGGGTTTCCTCTGGGTTCTCCAGTTTCCTCCCACAGTTCATGCAGACATGCAGGTTAGACTGACTGACGTTCCCAAATTGCCGGTAGTGTTTGAATACGTGTGTAAATGTTGACTGCAGGTCCCACCATGGTTGTAAAAATGGGAATAAATACAACGGTCACCACTGGTCTCCACGGCCCCTAGTTGGACTACAGAGGTTCCTAGATGGATTAAATAATAATAATAATAATAATAATGATGATGAAAAGTATCTTTTCATTCACAGAGATTTTTTTTTATAGTTTTGTTCTTAATATCACAAATAAAAACATATCACAAATTAAATAATATAATAAAATATAAAAATTAATATCAAAATATAAAATAAAATATAAATACTCAATTTAATAATCAGTTTATGTAATAATAAAATAATATCTATGCCTGTGGCATCAGGGAAGGAAAAACTTCATTCAGGTGGTCAGCTGACTTCATTTTATTGCTACATAACGTTGCTGAGTCTCGACCTGAGTAACTGATCAACCCCAGATCATAACACTGTCTCCAGAGGTTTGTACAGTGGACACTTTGTATGATGGAGCATCGCTTCATGCGCTTCCCTTCTTACCCTGACACGCCCATCACTCTGGACTAGGCTCAATCTGGACTCATCTGGTCACATGACCTTTTTCCATCACTCCAAAGTCTTTAATCTTTATGCCCTCTAACAAACCAAAGCCTTTTTGTTTGATAGACAAACAGCTGTTTAGTCCCAATCCTGTAAGTTTTCCTCACACTGTGTGTGTGTGTGTGTGTGTGTGTGTGTGTGTGTGTGTGTGTGTGTGTGTGTAAATGCTCTTATATATACAGTATATGTATAATGTGTTGGACATTATTTTTTAACCTTAATGTCTTAATTCCAGTAATTTCCAGTAATTTCAGCTTCATCTACTTAGTTTTCTTTGCTTGATAAGGACTAATAATTTGGCCATTTGTGAAACACCACCTCTTTTTTGCCAGGCAGCGTACATTTTGTAAAACTGTCACCTTATACTGATGTGTATGAAATAAAATCACTTTCAAAAATAAACTGTGTTTTGTCCGAGTTGGATTCCAAAATCTACGCCATGTGCATATAATTTAATAGACCGTTTTATATTATTCATTAAAAATTTTGGAGAAAGATGTAAAAAGTTCAATTAAAATGCTGCTAGGAATGTTATATTCATTTTTAACATGACATTCATTCAAATTCCTGAAAAAAAATAATAAATTAAAGAAAATAATCCCAAAATATATTTTGTTGTTGTTGTTATTTAACTAAATTATATTTCTTATCCAGCTGAGATAATGAATGAACATTGTTGTCCTTTACGCCACAGCACTCTTCAGTTCTGGATTTTGATTGGTTAGAAGGTGTTTATTAATTTCCTATACCTGCAGCTGAGAGCAGAAAATCACAGATTTATATTACATGTTTTAGTAAATTATAGCTGTTGATATTAGGTGTCCTGTAAAATGTTTGTTTAACATTTATGAAAAGAGCTTTGAGATTAATGTAATGACCTCCAGTTCAGCAGTGAAAGATGACACACGTCTCAAAATACATATTTGGCTCCAAAATATAATTTCGCATCCAAGTTCTGGACCTGATGGAATTTTGTGATTAGGCTTTAAGATGGATTTATGACGGGTGTGTGGGGTTTTCATTGATAAGCCAGATACTGTAGGATTTTTTGGGGGCTTTTTAGACGCTTTGTATTTGACTCATATCCCCAGAACACGGCTGGAAAAAAAAAACTTCAGACAGAAAACATATCATGGCTGATTTTGGGAAAATTGTAACATAACATTTTTTTTTTCTTTTGGCTGATTGCTTTAATCACTTAAACTTGCAACATGGCAAGTTAGAACAGCATGTTTTGTGGTGAACATGGAACAGCTGTGTTTTTGCAATCCAGTTGTAGTTGATCGCTAATCAACTGAGTCACGGATAAAAAAACAAAACAGTGATGCCTCATTCTTGGGCATTCTTTTTTTTAATCTTAGGGTTGTTCATTCTTTTCAACACCCTGTGTTCAAAATTGGAGCAGCAGCATTAACTTGTCAGGATCAGGAGTCGTCTTTATTCATAAATTTCCAGACTGATCTTAAGCTACAATTTATTTTTGGATTTTTTGGTTGAGTTTACATTTTAGACTCCTATAGAATCAGTTCTGAGCCATTTTGATTTTAAGAAAATCCACAATTTCTTTCTTTCTTTCTTTCTTTCTTTCTTTCTTTCTTTTCAGTTCGATTCAGTTAAATTTTATTTGCATAGCGCTTTTAAAGCAGCTTTTAACAATTTCTGATGAGATCCATAGTTATTACCCTAGGACTGGTTTTGCCTTTGTTTCTTTGGACTACTACTATTACTACTACTACTACTACTAATAATAATAATAATGTGACCATAATAATCCTTGATGATTGGATTGTGTGTTTATTGCACATCTGTGTGTAAGTGTGTGTTTGGATGTAGATACGGACATCCTGTGAACATCCTGAATAGCACAATGATATCCTAAACAATACACTATAAACATCATGTTATAGATTAAAATATGGCTGTGACAGTCTTACAAAAGAGTCTCTTCAACATTGTGCTCGAGCTTCCGCTCGTAAATAGCACTAAAAGTGTGTTATGAATAAACATGGGACAGTACTGACATGCGTGTTAGGAGGAGTTCATGCTGTACTAGTCCTAAATAGTTTATAGTCTCGGGGCGTGAGAAATAACTTTGTGTGCAGGGTGTCTCTGTTTTTTAGTAATAACAAGATTTAACAGACTGTTGCTCAATTCAGACTCAGAAATGACTTGTTTCTATGATGACATGCTTAACACTAAATAATAACTTGAACAACAGCTATCAGTTATCTATTAATCATTATTTACCACTTTAGCCCTTTCTTTCATTGGGTTTCAACAGAGAAGCACTTTTCATGGAGTGAAGATTTGTGTTTCTACTTAAAGGAATGGGGAATTACAGTGTATTCCAATATCTGGATGTTTTAAATCAGGCCTAGAGCAGAATCATGTCTTATTCCCAAAGATCAACCACAGATCACTATTGTTCTCAGAGATCAATGAATGACCATTATTATTTGGAAAGATCAATCACTGATCACTGTTGTTACCATTACCACATATTACTGATCACCACTGTTAATCCCAACAACCACACATTTTCCTGACAAACAATTCTAGTCTAAACACTAGGCCTGAAACCTAAACCTCAGGACAACAAACTCACTGATTCTGGAGTTTATCCACAGGATTTCTGGATTAACTGAAACCAGAGAGGAGAAACTGGTAAAGGTCTGACGTCTCCCATTTACATGAAGCTGAGGATTTTTCTAAAGAAGGATAAGGCGCATGATGTCCAACTGGACTTGCAGCTGGAGTCTGTTCAGGTAGAAGGAGCTATATAGAGTCCAAATCCACCCAATGAACTAGTGGTCCAAGTCCATAAAGATGTAAGGACCTGTATCAGGGTCTCTAACACCATCCCTGGACTTGTGAGAGTTGCTCAGAGTTTTGGTTCTGCCTTGAAGACCTGGTACTTTCCATGAAACATCTTCCTGACACCTGGGTAAGAGGCACTGAATTATATCAGACCGAATCATGATTCATCAGATGAAACTCCACCCTCGAACCTTGGGTTTGACTCAGTCCAGGTAGGGAGAGCTGGATCATGTCTGACTTTACACCTTGGGCTTCTGGTTCTGCAACATTGGCTGATGTGTACAGTAACCTCTTACTGAAACTTTAGTTTAATTTGAAACAGTGTCTTTTCAACAATGCGTTTATACCAATAACGATACCCTAAATAATCCAGAGGCAACATTTGCAGATTTATGAGGCATCTTAACTAAAGGGAAATTTAGAAGAAGATGTGAGAACATGGACATCTCCACACTGACAGGAGTGCGAGCTCAGGATAGAACCCAGGACACCGGAGCTCTGATGCTGTTTGTACCCTCTACCTAATTTTTGTTTTCATGTTAATCTCTGAAATGTCCTTTTAATGACTGAAATACAAACCACATGGTAGCGTTTCTAACGTATAACACATTCCACATGCCATGTTTATCCAGTGTTCTGTCCAATACTACAGGAATGTCGTGTTTCACAAAAAGTGCTTACGATTCCACAAGAAAGACTTTTCCGTTCACTTTTTGTGCCTGATGGTGAGTTTAAAGTCTGCGAATCTGCGATCGCTTGGTATTCAGGCGGATATCTGACTTTCCAAAGTCACATTTCAGTCAGTGTCATAAAACTGCCAGTGTTTAATTAATGCTGGTCCACGAATGGTTCTTTTTTTTTTTTGTTACAAACCCAAACATTTACATCATATCGCTATGACCCTGAACTCGTAGTTGTTTTTATAGGGACGAATTTAATCAACTTTTCATTATTTTTACGTCTTGGTATTTAGACGTCTGACATTCTCGGCCCACTTTCGAGCTCTTCTCGTCAGTAGGGATAACATGAATCTCGGTCTCTCACGTTCATCATGCTCAGGTTCAGACAAACAAATGAAGTAAAGCTCACATGAAAGGATCGGGCTGTCAGGGGAATGGACTGTTTATGGAGTGAACATGAGGGTTTAAAGTCAAAGGAATCGAACGCTGACGTAGAACGAGAGAGAGACTGAGACGGACTCGAAACACTTGGGGAACTCCTTGGATTTCTATTTATTTGTTTTCTTGGCTGCTCGGAGGCACTTGGAGCGGGGGAAGTCACATAGTGTTGTTTTCCCACTGTGATTAACTGTACTTCAGTCCTGTATGCTATCAGGCTGGTTTTCTATTTGACCAATGACTGGACAGCGCTGTTCGTCCCCTCACCTGCATAACTTATGAACGTTTAGAGCATTAAAAGTGACAACCAATAGAAGGTTGTAACATCAGACCTGGATTCCTGTTCCTGTGCTTTCCAAGTCATAATTGCAATATTTAGCAGTTTCATTCACACCGAGACATTAAACACACTAAGCTCTGTTTCTCTTTACAATTTTCCGCTGTTGTTCGATTGTTGTCCTGAGCTGCATACGCATAAAAAAAATTGTTTATTAATCAAGACTCGTGCCCAAAACAGACATCAAACAAACATGTGCTTTGTGGGAATTTTGAGGCTGTGCACAAGTGACATCACAAATGAATACAGGATGCTGAGTGCGTGTTGCATAGCGGGAATTATTAACAAGTTTATCCATGCGTTTTTTTTTTCTTTTTGTTTGTTTCCGTACCATTTATCCTGTGTGGCGTCATTTTGGAGTCTACATTACCCCAGGGCACGAGGCAGGGGACAACGTGGATGTGGTGCCGAGCAGAACACAAGCAAACACACTCCATCATACATTATGGGGAATTTAGAAATGCTACTGCATGTCTTTGAACTGTGGGAGGAAACCAGAGTACCTGGAGGAAACCCAATAAACACATGGAGAATATGTGAACTCTTTAACATTGTTGTGTAGAGAAAACCCCAGAGTGCATAAACTCAATATGTTAACGTGTAATCATTATCGACAATAAAAACCTTGTGATAAAAAATAACCAAGTGATAAAAACCTTTTGCCTGCACACCGTCTGTAAATGTTTTGCCTTTAAGTTAATATGGAGTCCATTTGGTTACTGGAGACTCAAAACTCATACAGTAGGAGACCTGATCAGTACAGCAAAATCTCATGTTTGAGTTATAGATA
This sequence comes from Clariallabes teugelsi, assembly GCA_030014215.1. Classification (NCBI taxonomy): domain Eukaryota; kingdom Metazoa; phylum Chordata; class Actinopteri; order Siluriformes; family Clariidae; genus Clariallabes; species Clariallabes teugelsi. The sequence goes on from JAQMYG010000002.1 coordinate 2,301,245, forward strand.
TAAATGAGACTCTGATGTATTTTTATTTTCTGTTCCACAAAGGAAAGGTTGGTTCAACCCAAAATTCAGGCCAAGGCGCCCCTTGTGGTCTGGATCTGTACGACACGGCATACTGTATGTACAAGCGAAATCACAATCAGGATTAAGGTATAATAACACATTTAGACTAGAGTAAGTTTTTATATAATACTGATTACATTTTTATTATATAAATGAACATTAGAAAATTCTTCTGATGAGGAAAAGATGCCGCCATGCAATTCAAATTGTTCTTATATTAGAATATATTCTTAATATATTCTCATATTCTTAATAAGAATATAATACTTCTTATTATAATAAGAAAGTTATGTTAAAGTTTAAACTAAATTATTGAATTTTCTTAATTAAGAGAAATTAATAGAAAATATAATGTGACTTAATGAAACATGGTCTTGTTTAAAGTTTTAACTTTCTAATTCATTGTGCGATTCTATAAAGAATGATTTGAGTGGAAAATATTTTTAAAAAAAGGAGGAACAGGAATCAAACAAAACTTTTAGCATTAGGAGATTATTTTGATTTATATAAAATTATGATTAATTATAGGTACAATAATACATAAAAAGAATGATTACTGAATGATTATTTAAATAATAAAGCTTTTAATTGTTTTCTAAAGTGTTCTTTGAACACCAAAAATGTATTAAAAATAAAAAATATACAGTATATATTTTATATTTTCAAATATGTTGTGTGTTTGGTCCACCATGATTTTTTTTTCACACTTTAGAAAACAATATGTGAACGTGCATTATACGTGTATTAAATGTATTAAATGTAAAAAAAAAAAAAAAGCCTTAAAAACAGTCTGAGCTGATCATTATCTTACAATGAAAATTGTCCCAAATAAATAAAACAACACATAGAATCAATCAATCAATTAAAAGAAAAAGTTTTTACATATCACTTAACACAGCTTCGGGTTCGGTTTATGGACAAAAGTTTTGCATATAGAGCAGCAATTATAATAATTATAATAATTTGTGATTACTTTAAAAAAAAAATCATAACCAGTATCTGCAGTAATAGTGAGATAAACCAGGGAAGTTTGTTTAGCACATTGTACAGTTTTTTTTGACAGATGAGCCAGTTAGCATTGCTCAATAGCATGTTGTAAAAGTGAGTCATGTTCTCTTACAGCTTCAAAATATTAGCACCCCCCCCCCCCCCTTCCCCCTTAACCCCCCATCAACATATCCAATATTTCCCATATGTCTATACGGGACAATTTACAAGATTGTTCCAGAGTTTATAGAGCATGCTGTGATCCATCTCTGATGAGGACCCAGGAGTATTTCTGTGGCTTATTTTAACTCTCTCTCTCTGTCTCTGTTCCGTGCTTCATGGGGTGTGTGTGACATCCTCTCGGCTCGCTCCTTAAACACTGTGGGAGAAGACGAGCCGAGCAAAAGTTTATGGAAAATTTCTAAACAGCCCAATAATAAAAGAGACATAGAGATGTCTCTCCTGATTTCTGTCTGTGCCAAGACGCGAGACCGCGGGGGAGGGTGAGATATTTTCATCCTGAGAAATGCTGAAATGTTATTCTGAGATCTCTCATGCACATCGGGACAGGATGAGCTTTTTCTTCGCTTTTTCTACACAAACGGCACACACACACACACACACACACACACACACACACAACACATTTAGACTGTTTACTGATTTCATGATGTGGCCGGTCGTTAACAAATCTTCACAATGTGCTGGTGTTTACTGATTTTTTTTTTTTTTTTTTTTTAAATATGGCACTTTCCTTTTACTATTTTTAGTCTTTATTAACATTTCACTGCTGAATTTGGGATTAACTTCAATCCGTTCGTATAAATGTTTGTCTAACATAGAGATCAAATGATTTTTCTTTGGCGGCTTGGTGGCGTAGCGATTAGCACTGTCGCCTCGCACCTCCAGGGTCTGGGTTCATGTCCCGCCTCGAGGTCTGTGTGTGTATGAAGGCTGCATGTTCTCCCTGTTCTTGGTGGGTTTCCTCCGTGTACTCCGGTTTCCTCCCACAATCCAAAGACATGCAGAGTAGACTAATTGGTTTTCCAAATTTGCCCATAGTGAGTTGATGAGTGTGTAAGTTTGTATGAGTATGTGGTGTGTGTGTGTGTGTGTGTGTGTGTGTGTCTCCTGAGATGGATTGGCACCCTGTCCAGGGTGTACCCCACCTCGTGCCTTAAGTTTTCTGGGCTCCCGACAACTCTGTATACAGGATAAAGCGGTATAGACGATGAACGAGTGAGTGAGTGAGTGAGTGCGTTATGTTTTTTGCCTCATGTTGGAATGATTAGTGAATTCTCGAATCTGATTGGTTGATTCCATCCATCCGTTTAGGACCCTCTGTAGTCCAGCTCAAGACCATGGATTACCATTGTATTATAAATGTAATAACCATGTTAGCGTTAGCGTTATCATTTCTATAGTTTTGCATTCGTTAATATGGTGACGTTTATGGTATAATTTAGGGAAGGAGTCTCCAGTGTCAGTGCTTTGTAATGTCTTTATTACACCTTTTTAAGCTGCATTAATTTGTTCTTATTAAACAAGTATAATATAAAAACAAGTTTTTTTTTACTTTCACTAATTAAGCTGTTTTTCAGTATCATCAGGTGCATTTAATATTCTACAGGGTGTCTCAAAAGTCTCCGTACATAAGGGACATTAACACATTTCATCAGAATGTAGTGCAATTATATTCTCTTCTCATATGTATAGATGATTTTGTTACACTCTGCCTTAGATGAGGTGATTCCTAGAATTAAACAATATCAAGCAGCTCAGTGGGGTTGAGGGTTCGAATCCCAGGCTGTATGTTCTCCCAGTGCTTGGTGGGTTTCCTCCTGTATGTAGTGACTGGCATTTCCATATTTCCCAGTGTGTGTGATTATGTGTGTGTCTGAGTGAATGTGTGTTCTTGTGGTAACCCCCTTCAGAGTGCACCCCCCGCGGCCG
>JAQMYG010000002.1:2311882-2321908 GCA_030014215.1 Clariallabes teugelsi
GTTCCCTGTTGAGTCTGGTTCCTCTCAAGGTTTCTTCCTAATGCCATCTCAGGGAGTTTTTCCTTGCCACCGTCGCCCTTGGCTTGTTCATCAGAGACAATCTCATTATCTAGACACGTTTTTCTCACACATACACGTATTTTTTTTTTTTTTTTTTTTTTAATTTTTTATAAATAAAGAATCTACCAACTTTTTCAGTCAATCCAAAAAATTCTGGAATATTTTAAAGAGTTTTTTTTAGGAACTCAAAAACATTTTTTTGGACCTATTGGTATGATCTTATTTAGAACCATTATTATTTTTAGTTTTTTTTTCAAGAACTTTAGCCATTTTCTTAGAACCATTCTTGGATTTAAAATAACTCAGCAACCATTTCTGTAACCTAACAACAGTTTCAGGAACTTCTCAGAGACACAGAAACATTTTTAGAAACATGGTTTTATAGATTTTTTTTGGAGCAGAGAACCATTATTTTGCAAAAACATGTAGGAACCTGTAGTATCTCTTCAACAAATAAATAAAAAAAAGAGTGATGCATGAGGTCAGAGGGGTGCCAATACTTTGCGCAGCACAACAAATGGGATATAATTGTGTTTCATTCTACAAAGTGACCTGTCTGCCTGGTGGATTTGCTAATTTGGTAATTGTAAGGTCACAGATTCTGGTGTTTTGAAAGTTTTGGCACCCTCTTGCTGGCTTAATAGTTTTCTTTGGAGCTTTCTGGTTTCACTGGACGTTTTCTAATACACTTTAGTGAAAAGCTGCCAAACTCAAGTGTATTTCCGTATCAAGAACAACAGTGTGTGTATGTGTGTGTGTGTGTGTGGGTTTGTGTGTGTATCACACTCCTTCTATTCATCTTAATACTCCACGCCTGTCATGTAATACATAAACCTGCACTCCATTTGTTTGATCTCTCCATTACTTTATTCCCATTAGCCCAAATCTCTCGCCTGGAGTCCTGTGTGTGAGTGTACGCATGCACAAATACACACACCTGCGAGGTGTGTACCGTTCCAAACAAGAAGAAATATTCCCTGTAATTACCAAAAAAAAAAAAAAAAAAAAAACCTCCCTGGAGAACACAAACAACTCATTATGACATTTCACAATAAAGCAAAGCACAAACTCAGTACAAACATTTGCATTTAATATTAAAGCGACGGCACTTCCGGCGTTACTACTCACCACATAAACACCGGCATAAATATTTCAAATGTTCTGAGCTACAAAAGCTTCAATCATAACTTTGTGTTTTTTTTTTTTGAGCAACTGTGCAGGGGAAAAAACCCCGGGGCGATCACTCTTCTCTCCCGTCCAGCAAAAGAATGTCTCTCAATTATTTTCTTTATTCCGCATTGCCGCCTGTTTAACCGAATACCTTGAGCCAGACATGAAAAACACGGCAGCACTCGTTCTTGAGGTGCCTTGAGGGTTCAACCTTCTCGACCTGAATTTTACAACAGCGTCATGGTTTTCAGGCTGAACATCTGGAGCTTGTAATTCTTAGTTTGAGGTAAAAAAAGAGACTGTTTTTTTTTCTTTTTTTTGTTTTTGCTGAGTGACACGGTCAACAAGAGTGGAACTTGATCAGGACATGACAAATAAGGGTTCTTAAAGTCCCCAGACAGCGTCTATTGTTTTGCATTGGGAAAGTGATTTAAGGCTAGTCTGAGCAAACGTTAACCAGATGAACTAGCTGTTTAACATTTAAGAGGAATTTATTCAGTTTTTAAAATTTGAGATCTTGATCAAGACATGAAGTTGGGTTTTAGGCCAATACATTTATTTATTGATTGATTGATTTTACACATTGCTTAGCAGTAATGATCTTAGCTGTGTAAGCCTGGTATCTAGATATAAGCTAATATGTAAATATCAGTATATGTAATATCATATAAACCTGAAAGATTAGCTAAGCTGTCAGAATTCTAGTTCTTACTAGGATTTCTAATGTTTTTTTTTTTTAATTCTGATTGTAATTTTAATTAAGGTTCTAATTCACTTCTAATTCTGATGGAAACTCGGAGCATGAGGCAGGGTACACCTTGGACGAGGTGCCAGTCCATCACAGGGCACGAACATACACACTCACACACTAAGCGGAATTTGGAAATGCCAGTTAGCCTAATCTTCATGTCTTTGGACTGTGGGAGGAAACCAGAGTACTCGGAAGAAACCCACCAAGCACGAGGAGAACATTCAAACTCCAGGCACCCAGACACAGAGGCAGGAATCAAAGGCCACAGCTTACAATTATGAATCTAATTCTGATAGTATTTCTTAATTATGGTTCCGATTCAAATTTAATCATTGTGGTTCTACTCTGTTTCTAACTATGGGAAAACTTCTGATTCTAATTCTTATTATGCCACTTGACTATAATTCTGATCAAAAATTCTCATTTTGGTTCTGTTAATGGTTCTTGATTTTGGCATTGATTCTAATTATTGTTCTCATTAAGATTTCATTATTGATGATTTTATTCCAAATTATTATTTCATGTACTGTTTCTTACTATGATCCTAATACTGATTCTACTTCTGAATATGTTTCTTACTAAGCGTATAATTATAGTTCTGATTCTAATTCTGATTATGGCTTCTATTGTGGGATTTATTATGGCTCTCTTTTATTATTTTCTAATTATGGTTCTAATTCACTTATTGATTTAGATTCAGATTCCATTTATCAAGATGTTTCTTATGGTATGATTCTGAATATGGTTCTTTGACTATGGTTGTGATCCAAATTTTCAAAAATTCTGATTTCTATTTCTCAATATATTTATTATTAGAGTTCTGAGTCTAATTCTGATCTTGATTTTTGAGTCAGATTCTAATTCTAAATACATTAATACAAGTATTAAATATTAAACGTTTTCATCGCTCTAATCATGAGGGTTTTGGTTGTCTGGTCGTCTCCTTGGCCTATAGAGGGCACTGTGTCTCCACACAACAACACCACACGGAGTAGGTCTCCCTGTCAGGTTCTTCACGTCCAGGCCACAAGCACAGACTGTGGATATGGAATGAAGAGAAGAATGTAGAGCACAGTGTTACACCTACGAGCTCCTAATCTTCTCCTTCTGCAGAATTTCTCCGAAGAGGAAAATGAATGGAAAACCTATAGAACTTTACTACCCAAGTTCTTTAGGGAAAAAAAAAATCTAGCCAAACAAAGGCAGAATGAAATAGATAGAATGGGTGTAAAAGAACCCGAAGAAATGACCACAGGCTTCCAAACAACTGATGGGATTTCATTTAACTGTAAACATTCTATTAACAACGTCAATCTACGTTCACATCACTGGCCTGAAGTGACTCAAATCTGATGTTTTGCCCTAATGTGACACAGATCAGATTTTTTAAGGCTGCCTGAACACACAAACCCGATGTTTTTCAGATCGTATCTGAGCCACGTTCGTACGTGATCCTAGACCAATACTCAGACATGTGACTTGAATGAGAACGTGCAGATCAGAATGCATGCGACTAGTAACAGCTGCTAAAACAGCTAAAGTGAGGCATTTGGCTTTCTTTCTTCTTCTGGACCTCAACAAATACAGGCAACTAACTGCTCGCTGTCCTCTAGAGTGAAACCCCGAGGATATTTCTTTTATGTTCTTTTATGGTTGTTGTTTGAAATAAATGACTTATCACACAATGGCATGAGCAATGACTTATCAATGTGCGCATGCGTACGGTTTCAGAGGACAGACGAGTCAGATATGTCATTCGTAATTATGAATGTGAACCGTCAGGACATGCGAATTTAATCTGACCAAACAATTAAAGCAACGTGGCCTGTGAACGTCACCTATGAGAGAACCATACATGTCTTATATATCATGTAGAGTTCTATAGACCTAATAGAGTACAGTTCTAAAGAGGTACAGGTTTAAAGAGTTCTAGAGATCCAAAGAACAATTTGATAGAACATGCATCTACAAGCAGAAGATCTCTAGAGTCCTATTGCAAGTCTATAGAATTTCTATAGGGCATTTTTTTTCCAGGGAGGTCAACAGCCAATCAGATCGCTTCCCTTAACTCTGCCCTGAAAGAGGAACTGAAGATGGGGACCATCTTGTTAATGTCACAAACATAGAGCTGAGGATGATAAGAATGTGACTTTTTAATCGATCTGTCAGTTAAAACCTTCGATGTACAGTAACACTGTAAATCTGTGCCCCCTTTCCATCGATTTGCATGGAACGGAAAGTAAAAAAACAAAACAATTATTGTATTAATCTTCTACAAAAATAAATAAATAAACAAATAAATAATTTATTCATTTTATTACTTGGTTAAAATCGATGTGTAGCAAGACAACAATCTAAAAAAATATGCAAATTCATTTTAATTAAGGTCTTAAAGTTCACAATTTAATATGGCAAAAGTAATTCGTCTGTAATACCAATGGAAAATTTCTGTACCTAAATAACACATTCCATCTAAATGTCTAATCTTAGGGTGTGCAAACTTTTGCACAATCAACTGTTAAAATATACCAAATAAAAATAAAGGTAATAATGAAGTCAGGTGCTTTTGTATATCCTTCAGAGTTGATGTTTGTGTATGTGTGTGTGTGTGTGTGTGTGTGTGTGTGTGTGTGTGTGTGTGTGAAGCCTCTGGTCGTGGTAAATGTTAGATATATCGATTGTGCAGTGAACAGACAGAGTGAAACATGGAGACAAATGGACTACAATAGAGAGTGTGTGTGTCTCACAGGGACTCGTGCCTCAGCTTTAACACCGAGATCCAGACAAAACTTCTGTTCTCCATCCTTCTGTCTGTCCAATCAATCCCGCCATCACTCATCTCTCCTTTCCGTCACACTGAACAGAACATTCCTCCCTTTTTTCTTTCATCTTTGGCATTTATTTGTTCTTCCCTCCCTCACTTTCACATTTTCTTCAAAGTGTTTAAGTGCGCTGTGTGACATGACACGGCCGTTTCAGCAGGGTAGGATGACCCAAAGGTCAACGACATGCATGTGTGAGTGTGAGTGTGTGTGCGAGAGAGAGGGAGAGAAAAATGTCAGCATGTGGCGGTGTGGCGAAGCTGCCGGCTCTGATTAAGTCCTCGTATGGACTGCAGAAAGAGAGGAGCTCGGAGTGTTAGCCACCAATTAACCCCTCACACACACACACACACACACATACACACGGGAAATAAAGAGCCGGACTGAGCGGAGAATACGGAATAAAGCCAGGATGGAAAGACACGCACATTTTCCCAGTTAAAGGCATGACTTCACTGTTCACGATCAGAGAAAATATCATATGTTGCATTGAAGCTGAGAAATACTGTAAATCTGGAGGAAATAAAACACTCGGCGTCGTGCCTTCATAGGAAAATCATCAACCACAGAGTTGATCTTAATCATGCATCTTAAAGTGTTTTAGTTTCAGTTTAACAAATTTAGCTTAAACAGTAAACAGTTGTCCTAGCTATCTAGCTACCGAGTCAGGACACCCAGTCACACCAAGCAGTGAGTTTGTTACTATGGTAACAATAACTATTTATCATACACCGATCTTCCCTTTCATCCAGAAACCATTTACACCCCAAGATGAGACAAGTCAATTAATGTCTCCATCTCACATATCCACAGACTAATGCATGTACTTATTAAAGTCAGCGTGTGTGTGTGTGTGTGTGTGTGTGTGTGTGTGTGCGCGCTCTAGGTCTGTCTGTCAATTTCCATCTGATCCCTATTCATAAACTGAGATCTTATGTTCTTCAATAATCCATTCACTTTGATCTGTTGCTCATATATTAACAGTAACAAGTCCAAACCTGTTCAAATGGGAGAAAAACAACAAACAAGTAAAACTTATTAGTGTGTGTGTGTGTGTGTGTGTGTGTGTGGTATCTCAGACTGTCACCTGAACATAAGAGAGTTGGTCTGTCTGGTTTAGCATTGTTATGCTACATTCTAAGCTAGTGTTAGTTCCTAAAACTATAGGCTATTACTTTAACTCAGTAAATTGATTTGCTTCCTCTTGCTAATTGGATTACGTTTACTTTTATGTTTATGCTAGCTTTTCCACGATAATTTGCTTTCTTTCTTTTCTTGCTGGATTCTTCTTCTTCCTTGACTTTCGGCTGTTCCCTTTCAGGTGTCGCCACAGCGAATCATCTGCCTCCATCTAACCCTATCCTCTGCGTCCTCTTCTCTCACACCAACTAACTTCATGTCCTCTCTCACTGCATCCATCTTTTCTTGCTAGATTAGCAAACACAATTACCACACTTACGGTTTTCCTTAAGTAATTTAGCTTTAACTTGCAAGTTTGCTTTCAGTGCATTAGATTGAGTTTCCTCATCTGTGTGCTTTTTTTTTTTTTTTTTTTTTACCTGCTAGTTAGCTTTCCCTGGCTAATACGTCCATATTAGTTTGCTTTTTGTTGTGGGTTTGTTACTTTGCTAGTTTGATTTCACTTACTAGGTTTATTTTTATTTATTTTTTTGCTAATTTACATTTATTCGCTAAATAACTTTCCCTTGCTAGTATGTCCTCCTTAGTTTGCTTTTGCTTGTGGGTTTGTTACTTTGCTAGTTTACTTTGCTAATTTGAATGTATTCACTAGTTAGCTTTACCTTGCTACTATATGCTAGTTTCTCCACTAGTACTTTTTACACAAAAATTTTACACTAGTAAAATTCCACCTGTTCGATTTGTTACTTTGCAAGTTTGCTTTGCTTTAGTTAGCAATACCTTGCTAATATGGCCTCATTAGTTTACTTTCACTTACTAAATTTGTTACACTGCTAGCTTGCTTCCAACTCCTAGTTTGATTTACTTGCTAAGTTGCTTTTCTTTGATCATTTACATTTTATGCACACGTTAGCTTTCTCTTGCTAGTATGTTTATCCCCTCAAATTAGCTTTAACTTGCTAGATCTGTTACTTTGCTAGCTTTCTGCACTTTCTAGATTGATTCCTGCCCTAGGTCTTTCCTTTTCTGATTTACATTTTTATAATAGTATGGCCTGATTAGTTTTATTTTTGCTTGTGGGTGGATTTCATTTGCTAGGTTGATTTACTTTTGCTAATTTACTAGCTAACTTTCACTTGCCAGATTTTTGATGTGTCCATTTGCTTTCCCTTTGCTAATTTAAATGAGTCGTTAGCCCTACCTTGCTAGCATGTCATCATTAGTTTGCATTCACTTGGTAGATTTGTTACTTTACTAGCTTGCTTTCACTTTTTAATTTGGTTTGCTCGCTAGGCTTCTTTCTTTTGCTAATTTACTTTTCACACACCACTTTGATTTTCCTTGCTGGAATGCTTACCCTGCCTAATTAGCTTTCAACTGCTAGGTTAAATTTGCTTTGTTAGTTCGCTTTTATGTTGTGCGTTAGTTTCCATCACTAACCAGACCGTATTTGTCAATTAGAACAACATCGACAAAGCTCTGTGTGCTAATATAGCTAGAGGATCATTATTTTTTTTTAGACAATCCTCTTTGCAGCTTTATTAGATATTTTGTTGTTTCAGACCAGCATTGTGAATTAGCCCTTTGTGTTTTTCAAAACTGACCCCCACGAGACCCCATGCTACACATAGTAGCAATTAAGGTGAATAAATTGTGCTTGGATGGACACACACACACACACACACACACACACACACACACACACAAAACAACATCCTTTATAATTACTTGTACTGATCTTCCTAAATGACGCAGTAAAATTTCTCTTCGTCTTCTTGCACTGAAAGAGAAAAGAGAGAGCAAGAGAGAGTTGGGAAGAGAGCGACAGAGCAAGTGAGCATCTTTGAACAAGTGTGCTTGTGCTCCATTTCAGGACCCTTCGGTACCAGACACCTGAAGGTAGCTCACTTCAGAGAGAGCCAAACATCAAAGCCTGTCTTCTGCGTCTATGTCTTCTTCTTCTTCTTTTTATTCTCCTCTCTCTCTCTCTCTCTCTCTCTCACACACACACACACACACACATGTTCACAGCCAAATATTTTTGTGCTTTTGTCACATTTCTTTTCTCCTACTGTGCCTCAGCAAGAAGTTAAAAAAAGAAACTTGGAGAGGAGAAGTTAAAAAAAAGAAAAGAAAGTGAGCTATAGATAGAGAACAAAGAGGGAGAGATCGAGGAAAAGATAGCGAGGAACCATGCCAAAGAGCTGATATGACTCTATCACCAAGAGCACACGAGCGTGGTGGAGCAGCAGGTTTGGCCTGAAGCTCCGAGTTTGGCAGCTCCAGAGTCAGAGGGTCCTGAGGAACCACACTGAGCTGAAGGTCACCTGCTAGAACACATTCTCACATCTGTAGCAGACACACACACACACACACACACACACTGAACACCAGGCCATGTCAGGACTTGGCCAGCAAGAGCAGATGTGTGTTAATGTGCGACATTCAACCGAGGGCTGGTTTCCGTCCAAGTTCTGAGTTTGCCTGTAGTCTCAGGGTCGAGTTAGAACATTGTAGTGAGGATTTAATACTGAAATTGTGCACATTTGTATGCAGACTTCAGACATCGCTACTGGAGGTTCAGAGGTTATGCAAGAGTTATGCATTTTTCCTCATTTATACTGTATAACAGCACTGTAGTTTTTTTTTTTCTTAATTTTTTTAATTTCTAAATTGTCTCTTGCTTTTTGGTTACATCACCTTAAAATTTACAGCAACCTAAAAAAAATGAAACAGAGATTTCCATTAGGTATCAATTTGTATCCTGTTATTTATTTCACATTTAAAACCAGATGCCTGTATTTCCAGATGTTGTTGAAATCAACCGTCTCACTTCTACTTAATTTAATCCTCGCCGGTGCAAACGAAAAGCAGCTCATTTGCATTATCTAGCATTAAAATAACGGCAACCAGAGTCTGATTACTAGTACCGTTCCGTATGCAAATATTGATGTAACCTTCATTTATGCTCATAAAGTGCAGTATAAGTTAAACAAACAAGACACCAAACCTAAAACAGATCTTTAATTAAAAAGTAAATAATAATAAAAGCTCAAACACCAGCATAACGTATGATTTATCTCATCTGTTATTGATGAGATACGTTATTGGGTGTGGCCTAATGACAGTTAGTCATTCTAATTAGCATGTTTGATTGACACCGCTCGGTTTGTGACATCACTTATACTTTCCGTCACAGCGTTGCGTTCATCTGCAATTTTGTTTCTTTTGCTAGATCGCGTTCAAGTTAGTCGCTAGTTTGCGTTCCCCCGCTACATTGTGTTCCCACTGATTTTTCTGTTTGCTAACTTTCAGTTACTAGACTGCTTACTTTTGTTCCCTGTTAACAAATTGTTAGTTGTTATAATTTTTCCTTAATGGTTCTATACTATTTAAACGATGTATCACGTTATACAGAACAATATTAGCTACTTCACTCTGAACGATTTGCATATATTTGCAGATTTTCTCATTTACTTAAACCGTTATTCATGGGAACGTTGCTGCATTTTCATGTCCCTTAGTCATTTCTGACATTTGACTTCCTGTTAATACTGACTCACTTGTATTTATGTTTGACTTCATCTACCTAAAGAGAGAGAGGTGCGGAGGCGCTTCCAAAGCTTCAACTCTTACGCTTATTCTGTCGTGCACTCGGGAGCGCTTTAGTCTTTTAGTCTTTTCCAGCTCTCTCACCTCAACCTGTCGTCATCTCCATCACGCTCATAGATCTCTAACCAACTCAGTGTCTCTTGTGTGACTTTATGCGTTGCATACCTGCATAAAACACTTGCATAAATGGGAATAAATGGGAATAAATACTGTACAATGGACACCACTGGCCTCTACGATCGCTAGTTGGACTGCAGAGGTTCCTAGATGGATGGACGGCTGGATGGATGGACTGGAACATTTAAGCATTTGGTTGACACTCTTATACAGAGCGACTTACTTGCAGTGCTTTATAGTTTCCGTCATTAGATAGATCCTTAAACTGGGATACTAGGTTACTAAGTTAGTGCCATCAGTCAAACACTGTTGGGAAGGTTTTTTTTGGGGGGGGGGGGGGGGGGGGGGGTTTTA
>JAQMYG010000002.1:2347400-2368505 GCA_030014215.1 Clariallabes teugelsi
AACCCATCCTCATCTGGGTGATAACGGATAGCAGGGATTGATCTGCACTCATACTGTGTGTTAGGAGGCTGGAAGTTTAATATAAGAAGATGTCTTTAATTGAATATGGAGTCCAGTTTGTTTTTGAAGGCGCAGGTACAAAACTGTTTGCAAGAATTTCAGGCCTAAACTATGGAGCGACTGCAGTCACAAGTCCTCAGAGAACATCCGTCTGCATCAGATGAGTCCAGGACTGTCTTCATGGTGAAGATGAGATCGTAACTCTTAATATTAATGTGACGAGATCTCCAACCAGAAGGGGGCACCAAGACGAGTCAGGGGGTGTGGATCAATGCTGGAGCAGCATGTGTAGCTCGAAATGGAGAGGAACAGGGAGAAGGAGAGAGAGAGAGAAGAGAATTGAGCAGTTCGTTATGGTCACAGTCACTTATATAAGGTTAATGTAGTGCAAAGTCACCGTCTCACTCCACCGTCAACAAACCTGAGTGATGAGTGAGAGTGGAGAAGACATCATCTAAACATACCAGTTCACCATATAATACTCTACGTCCATGAGTCCCCCAGATCTAGAAGAATAGATATGATTTAATATTTAGGTGAGTCCTACAGTGGCTTGGAAATCACAGTGAAAGAGGCGTGGCTTCAGTGTTTGTCAGTCACCCAAATCCAGCAATAACTTCAGGCCTAGAGTGCACAGGAACGAGTCATTTACGAGTCAATAGGAGCATTAATTATTTATTTCTAAGCACATCAGCCACGTTTATACGCTCAGGCTAATTTCATTAGCGTTCAAGAAATAGCATAAAACGCAGCTTGTGTAGGAAAACATCAACATGTGGTGCGTTTTAACAACGCGATAAATTTCAGAGATCCAACAGTTCTTAGCTTAGCTTCTCATTTACCGAGGGCTTATTGGGGCTAGTGTTTGCGTGATGACACAATGTGCTCTCACACACACACACACACACACACACACACACACACACACACAAAGATATTAATACAAGTGTTTAAATTATGGTGTGCAGTTTTTGTAGCACTGGTTGTCAGGGTTGTATCTCCTTGTGTGTGTGTGTGTGTGTGTGGAGATACTGAGCCAATTAATGCCACTTCATTAGGGTGCCATGGTGGGCTCTACTCACACAGTAATTATAGCTCCTTCATGTAATCATCTCCTCAGTTTCTCAAAATATGCCATTATGTTTATTTTCCATGCTGTTGGAGAAACAGGAGCCTAAACGTGCCATATGCTTTATCTCATCCACACACATCCACACACACACACACACACACACACACACACACGTATACAGTTGGATTAGCGTCCACTTTCCCATGTGCCTGACTTTTCACTAACGCTTGTTTTAATTTTGTTTTGAATGAGCGAATAATAGTTTGGAGGTAAACGGGTGCCAGGCCACACTGGTTTGTAGCCCACGGAACATATGCACAATTAATACCGTCGCTTCTTTCCGTGGCGGATTAGCTGAGCTCTGAGATGAAAGCGGCTGAACAAATATGCCGTCTCCTTGCGCTTCCTGCACGCAGCAGCCGTGGAAGCTGGAGAGTCGGAGCGGGAACGGGGCAAATTTAATAATCTCACTGCAAGACCTCCAGGGCTGAGCGAGACGCTGTGGTGTTGATTCTGCCACCGTGTTTGCCCTGCTGTGCTAATGCGCACTCAAATGTCATGTTTCTCGAGAGCGGCGGGATGATTGCACGGCCGGGCGAGTGAACCGCCAGCTGAAGGAGGACGGCGTGATGAGAGTCGCAACTTCAGGCGCAGCGGAAACGAACACGCGACTACTTAATGAACCATAGTCTGGCATTAACACCAACCGTGCACGGGAAATCACGGGACAGCTCCACTGTGGAAGATATCCGGTTTGCACTGATATGAAGGCATGGATATGTCGAGAAGAATTAATTATAAGTGGCCACGCTGATGCACAGACAGCTCGAACAGCGCAATCGCTAGAAAACAACTGTGTGGACGATGATAAAGAAAACATCTGACTGTGCTTTGTTGGTCTGGAAATATTTCAGACGAGATGAAGACAGGTTAGCGGGCTGCGCAGGTTTCTCCCACCTCGTACGCTGTAACACCAACTCACGACACTTCACCTCCGAGGTACTGTAGCACCGGAATTTTAGAGTGACGTTTGAGTGCACCATTACTTCCAGTTCTTTGACTGTTTAGATCAGTGTGTATCTCACAAGCATTATGTTCAGTACATTCTAAGCCTCAATTCTGGTTATTGATTATTTCACCTCTAATCTGGGGAAAAAGTAGATTTAATTTCTTATCAGTACTACATGTAGCCAGAAGGTGAATAGAATGATGGACAATCCTGTAAATCTCTTAAGTTTCTCTTAATGTCCCCACTTTTTCCATTCTAGAATAGCCCCCGCTAAATAACTAGCTAGTGCACTATGGAGTATGTAGAATTTCTTGTTCCACACACCAAGTAGTACCCTTGTTCAGGGTTAGAGGGATTTGGGATTCAGCCTTGTGTTAGAAGCTAGTTGTCTTTGTAGTTTGCATTAGCCATGAATAAAGTGGTCAGGTGAGTCCTGAACCTGTGAGAGCGTTGGGGGAAGATCATGCTCACGTTACATAACTGGCAGTTTCTAAGGGTATGTATCATTGCTCATGTGACCGGGGTGGTAATAATTAGGATGACCAAAGAAAGGGAAAGAAGCCCGATTACACCAACTGGAGACGTCTACCCCAAGATTTAGTCTATTGGTTAAAAGGAGGTGAAAAGGCTCAAAGGTAAGTATTGACTAATGACAGAGATGGCCTATTTCCACTTCATGCTTACAACCATTGTATTGCCAATTTAAAAGTTCATTAAATCGATGGATAGATAGATAGATAGATAGATAGATAGATAGATAGATAGATAAAAATAACTCTAGTCTGCAAAACCAACTTCCAAAGCATTGGAACCATAAGCCACCCGGCAACACTCCAGCCTTAGCAAGTTACTTTGGGAAATAATAGATAAAGAGAAAAAGAAAACACAGGCATTGTACCTGCCGTAGCGGGAAATAACTTTTCCTGGGCTGAAGGGCCAAAACACCAAGAGTGCCCTTATTTCCTGGTGCCTAGAGACCTCACACAGACACACATTCATGCACTGGATCATAAAGCTACAATAAATACTGAGGTGTGTTCAACTACTACCGGGACCACATGCAGTGTGTCGTGACCCAGAACCAGAATCCCGCTCTGCAGGGCGACTGCTACACTTCCCGCTGGCTCTAAAAGGAAAAAAAGACGAAAATATTCACCCACTATGGTAAAAAGACATAGACAGGGAGAACCAGCACCACTAGAACACAAAATAACAAACAAACAGGAAGAAATAAGAATATAAAATCTAACAAGATTAACCAACAAAATAGAAATAACAGAAAGGTACAGAAAACGAAATGAAGGAAAAAAACCAAGAAATGCTATACTGATAAAACAAGTAGGAATGAACAAATACACAAAACAAGATGGACACATGAGCTGTGCTGCCACGAACTGTCGTATAAGAAATAAAAATGGAGAAAAACAAACAGCAATGAAGATAAGGTGAGCGTATAGGCATAGACGAAGTAGCCGTAAAGATAAAACATTTTAAAACAGTGCGAAAAAAAACAGAGAAGGCAAATCATCGTAAAGACAAAGCAGCAGTGATGTGTTTCTCAATGTTAAACTTAGAGTCCTCTAAACAATGTTACTGTTAGCAAATATGGCGTCCACGCAGCAAAGCTAGATCTGGTCACCTCCCATGCAGCATTACCATTCACGAACCAGGTTTACCATTTTATATTAAACCTTCTGGCTGGCTTGTCTCCTCATAAGTATTCTCCCCATTTTGTTTGCTGCAGCTTCAGTAAATACCTTTGGTTCTGAATCCTCACACACCTCATGAGTCTGATATGGTATAAGTGATACCCAGCGTTCCTGGCATACACTCCAGACTCACCACAGATTCTCCAGGGAGGAAGAATTTCCTGAAAAGGAATGAATAAATGAATGAATCATTGAATGAACGATAGGTGAAGCTTTAAAATAAAAATATATATGCAATGCTATAACTGTCACTCTGTGTGAAGTGTAAACCTTTTATGCAAGACAGCTTTAATCTCACTCCTGCCCATTCCCAAAGGAATTCCTTTTGAAGCTACCACTGAAAACTATGTTTTCCCACGCAGTTGAGTTTAGAGACTCGTTTTCATGTTAGATCATGTTGGTTGTTGAATTCTTGCAGACGCTGCTGATGACATCATAATCTGTGATTAGCCCTATCACCTCACACCTCCAGGGTCGGAATGAGGTTGGAGGTTGCCTCCTGTCTGTGTGTGAGAAGTTTGCATGGTCTCCCTGTGTGTTAGGTTTAACCTGAGTGTTCAAATAATTAAGTTTTGAGATGACTGAAAAGAAGTAGAATTATTGCTTCTTGTGTCTGTCGCACCTTAATATGCTTCATCATACGTCCTCCCTGAGACCCCTTAAAATCTGGCAGTGGAATTCACTATTGACGGTCAGGCCCATGGGGACGAATTCTTGAGGAACAATGCTGTGAATGTCAAAAAAGAAGACATGCACCTGCCTTGTCCTTTTCACTTGTGAAGATGACGAGCACTTCCACTGTAAAGACTGTTGCTTCGTCTCAGAGTCGTAACCGTACACCCAAGTTTAGTCACCGGTAATAATCCTTGATATGAAGGACAAGTCATCCACGGCACGCTGACAAAGTTCTTGGCAAAGTTCAATGCGATGTTTCTTCTGCTTCTGGGTCTGCAGCCTGTCGACATATTAGCAACAACACGGTGCATGTTCAAATCACACATGAAGACATCAAGTTTCGCATGACACACCGACAACAGCTGCGATGTTGTGTATTGTTCTCCAACGATCCTCATGCACAAGTTGACCTTTTTTGGTGGTTTAGCTCGTTGAAGGTTTTCCTGATCTCCCGTTGTCCTCCAGTGATGTTCTTCCGCTCTTGAAGTGCACATGCCACTCAAAACACCTCAAATGAATCATTGCAGCATCGCCGTAAACTTGTCGAATCACATCAACCGTCTCTGGGGCAAATTTGCCCAGTTTTACGCAGAATTCCACATTTGTTCTTTGTTCAAACTGGCTTAACATGGTGAAAATAGCACCGGTCACACAGCTCCAGAAGTACACAGGCCGATGTCTTTTGGCACGCTGACTTGTGAAGGTGTGCAGCCTTGTGCTGCCATATATTGGTGTGTTACAAAACTAGAGTCAAAGCCTTTTGTTACCACCATAACAAACCATAGTACAAAGACATGCGCTGCATTCTGATTGTTTTTTTGTTTTTTTCCTGAATTGCATGTAGTGTTTGATTGGGTGTCTACGGCTGTGTGTATTTACACTTCAATAGGTTGGCACCGCATTCAGGGTATACCCTTCTGTGTGCTCTCAGTTCATTGGAATAGGCTCCAGACCCGTGCCTAAAAGACCTCCTGACAGACATACTGTAGCCAAACTTTTCCACTAAGCCCTCAGGCCCTTACAGTGAGCTTTAACTTCCCCTGATTATGGCTTTAAGAGATTCCACTGAAAGCTCCAGGTTCATTCTGTTTCTCCCAAAGCGGAGGCCATATCTGCCCCACAGCCCAGATTACACCATTAATTTTAAATGTCTGGCTCGGTTTGCTTGGGGGCATCATCACCTGATCATCTCGCTCTCTCTCTTTCTCTCTCTTTCATTCTGCCATTCTTCCCAATGAAAAACAAGACACCAGTAAGAAAAGCAATATGGCCTTATCAGCCCTAACGGCAAAATGCCCCACCCTCTAAAAAACTAATTTGAACTGTCAGTGATGACGCTAAGATAAATCATGACGGGTTGGAGACTCTGTGAAATGTGTGTGTGTTTTTGTTTGTGTCTATGAGCCATAAACACACACACACACACACACACACACACACACACACACACACACACACGCACTCAGTACCTGTTGATTTATTTATTTTTTAATGGTCTGATTGAAATTTATTGATTGGTCTAAGTTAATTATCTGTATGAAAAAAGCATGGTGATATGTTTGACATTCAATCAGCTTCCTTTATAAAAAAATCATGAGAACAAAATATAAGATGCATCAACTGTAAGCAATTTTTTCATTTTTATTATAAAAATAAAGCCACAAATGGTTCGGAAATATAACTCTATCCATCTTTCTGTATCCTAAATACTGTATGACCATGTCAGTGAAAACCCAGGTCATTTTTTCCTGCATAAAATCATCATATGTAGAATCCTCTAACCTTGACAGTCATGTTTTCAGTCATCTATACAGTACATATAATAAAACTGTAAAGTTGGCGTGTCTTTACATTGGAGATATTTGCAAAACAAGTTTTTTTGGGGGGAGGGGCGTAAGATGAGTAATAGAACACATCAAGATGATTTTGGGAAGTTTTGTCTGTTTGTCGGTTTGTTTGTGCACGCATCACGTAAATACTACTGAATGAATTATGATGTGATTTTCACAGGTGTATTTGGCCGAGCTTCAGGTAACATATTGTTTCATTGCAACTGGCCCAGGGGAAGAGAAGATATGCTACTTTGAAATGTAAATGAAATGCAATGGAATTTTATATCATAAATAAAATAAGATTAGTGCATCTCAAAATTCAACAGATGGTGCTGTACATTGTTTAATACATACTTATGAGTGTGCAATTAAATTTCACGCAAACAACAAAAAGTCGCGGGCAAGTTTAGTATCTATATAAATATAAGAAGGTTTGTCTGTACATTGGTTAGAACTTGCTCTTTCAATAATATCCTTACATTTTATATACTGGAGGACCCAAAACCATTCTCAGAAATATTTCTGTCTGTTTGTCTGTATTTAATGAAACTTTGCCAGTCCTTCGGTATTTACCTGAAGTTAAACCTGCGCCATTAATGAAATCAAAATGTTGAATGGAAGGGAAGTTATGAGCAGTTTTGTGCCAGATTATGTCACAGCGTCCAGCACTTTTTTGGATAAATACAGCGCTTTTTTCCTCGAGATGGGCGTGGCTATATGCGTCACTCAACAGAGCCAATCAGTGTGATAGTTTACCATGTAACGTATACACAGAGTATGCGGATGACACAGAAACTACCGTAATGCACCTACAAGCCACAAAAATCCTCAAGAAACAGAAACAAAAGCGTGACACATCATGGCTTACTCCAAAAAACATGGTGCGTATACTATGAAAACTACCCATGTGCCATAAATTAAATAAATATTTATGTATGAGGAAAGTTATGACTAGTTATGTGCCAAATGCTGATCATCTTATTTATAGCTTTAATCTATTTTATCTATTTCTACAAACTCTTTAACATCAGCGCTAGTTTGTAATATTTTCCATAATCCATACAGAATTTCCGAGCTTGCTAAAACAACATGGTGGTCGTTGGAAACATCAGATTCTGCGTGTGTCTGAACGTCTCGACTCTCTCGCTAGTCTCGGAGCCGCTACGGTGTTTTACAGCTCAGGATGAAACCTGTGTTTTCTCCATCAGTTAATGTGAGCTGAGGCAGGTAAGCTGTAGGTCTCACGCTGAGGACACGAAGCAGCGTTCCTCCTCTCCTCCATGTTTACTACAGTGACTCTAACTCATATATCATTGAGCTGATTGTGTGTGTGTGTGTGTGTGTGTGGGGCACCTGCTCTCTCAGCCTCTTGGCTTTAGTGTGAATCTCAGGTAAGTGTGTCAGGAAGAGACGCTCCAATGAAGAGAATCTACTCGCAGACAAAAGAATAAAAGAACTCTAAGCAGCGCTTCAGCACAGAGAGAGAGAGAGAGAGAGAGAGAGGGAGAGAGACTGGTATAAAGATAGGGAGACATAAAGAGACAAAGTAAAACACAATGAGAGTGAGAGAAGGGGAGGGATAGACAAAGAGAGAGAGATAAAAAAAAGAGACATGAGGGAATTAGAAGTTAGTTAAAGAGACAGAGTAAGAAACAAACAAAGCGAGAGAATAAAATAAGGGACAACGAGAGACAGACAGAATGAGAGAGAGAGAGATAAAACGAGACAGGGTGAGAAAGGGGGAGAGATAGAGAGAGACAAAGTGAGAGACTAGTTAAGAGAGAGAGAAATGTGAAAGAAATGAAGACTGAAAGAGAGAGAGATTAAAAGAGAAAGTGGACTAATTGAGATAAAAATGAGATAAGAGAGAGAGAGAGAGAGAGAGAGAGAGAGAGAGAGAGACTTGACTTTCATTGAGGCCTTCTCCAGGCTCCGGCTCCTCGGCGTCCTCCCGCTGGTCGTCCCTACAGTTCTGCAGCTGTTGTAGCCTGACTGAGTACAGGATGGAACTGGTGAAACTTCCCGAAGCGGACCGGCTCTTTCATAATCACCTCGTCTTTAATAAAGGGAGAAGGTTCGATATTAACACTCGTGTCGTAGGGTGAATAGAGGGATGACTTGAACCATGGTTTGAACCTGATGAGGTTTCAAAATACTCAAGAAGAGGCAAGAAGAAAAAGAGAGTGAAAGACAAATTAAGTAATGTGTGCATGTGAGAGAGACAGATAGAAGAAGAGAGAGATATGACAGAAGAGAGAAGAAAGACAAAAAGACAAGAGGAAAAGAGAGACAAAAGGGAAAAGCAAAGGGCAGACAAAAAAGATACATAGATACCAGAAACAGACAAAAACATAGAGATAATAAGAACAATGTCAAGAGAAAAAGTCAGATAAAGGGACAGAGAGAGTGAGAGGGAGCTCAAGAAAGAGAAAGACAAAAAACAGAGAGTGAGGGAACGAGAGAGAGACATAAAAAGGCAAAAAATGAAAACACAAGGGACACAGAGAAACACAAAGAGAGAAAGTTATATGGGAAAGAGAAAGAGAGAGAAATAAACAGAGTGCATGAGAGAGATAGACAGAGAGAGAGAAACAGAGGGAGAGATTAAGAGAGAAAAGAGGAAAAAATTTAATAAAGACAGAGCAAGAAACAAATGAAGAAAGAGAGAGAGGGACAGAATGAAATAGAGAGGTTATAAACCAAAGTCCAAGGTGTGATTTAATAGCATGAATGTGTTGCCAAAGCAAGTTAAAATATTATAAGTTTTCTTATTTTGTTTTTTTATGATCAGTTACAAAATATAAGGAATAAAAATATTTTAAGTACTCTTAGGAAGGAAAATTATATATATATATATATATATATATATATATAATACCACCAACCATTTGAATAATTAAAGCGAGTCAATGAAATGAAACACACTCGTCATTAACAGGAGGGAACCGATTGGATCTCAACACGTGGAACCGGATACACTCCTGTAATTAGAGCTCTGTGATAAACACTTAGTTGCTCTAAAACTTGAACGTCACTTTTGTAACTTTGTGAGTATTTGATGCGTGACTGAGGACGAACAGCGGGGTGGATTCACACTGAGGCGATGGTGTTTATTTTTATTTTTAATTTTTATTATTTAGAGCTAGCTGTTCCCGTAAGCGGTGATGGATTTGATTTGGGCTATTTTTATATCTTTTAGCTTCGCAGTTCATCAGACATTAGCTACCCTGCTGTGAGAGTGGGATATGTTATTTATTCATTTATTTATTTATTTATTCTTTATTCATTATTATTTATTATTTTATTATAATAATAATAATTAGATAATGATAATATATATATATATATATTTTTTTTTTCAGTAAATTGGTGATGTAAACGCAAAAATACAATTATAAAGACAAATCAATATTTTGCATTTTTTACAAAGTGAATAATTTCACAGATTTATTGCTTTTTTTCTCCTTACGTTATTCTGTCTCTGTGGTTAAAGAAGATTATAATGCATTATAACTTGATTACGCACCTGCATGTAATCGTAAGTCCTTTACAGAAAGTGTGAATAAGACGACTGACTTGCGCTAAGCTAACTTTATCCCCTCTAATGAAGTGCTTTAATCACACATATTTGTGTTTTGCAGGCAGTTGATACTCATGCTCCCGATGAATCTTTTATCGGTAGGTTTAACAGTTTTATCCTCCGAGCATGTCTGTCTTTAATAAAGCTCTCGTTTAGAGTCGCATTAAGATCTCGGATCGAGAAGTTCCACACAGATCCAGAGTTCCTTATTTAGTCACAGTTCTAACGGTTCTTTTATTATGTGGCCGTAATAGTGATTACTGTAAATCAGGGACCAAATAACATTTTTCCTTTATTTGATTGGCGTTGTGCTGTAACCGATCAGTTGGTGCTATAATTAACTTCTCTTATGAATCAGTTGAAGCTGCACAAACTCCAGTCTTTAGTCGTATATTAATTACTTCAGATGTATTACACAAGCTTCAAAGACTTGTACAGGAAAATATATAGAAAGATGAGAGCAATCTGCCCATGCTTAACATTTTTTATTTCATTTATAAGATAAAACATCTCAATGAGTTTACCCATTTATAGTTTAGCATGTTCTGTTTTTTTTTTTATGGCAGGAATGAAAAGTTGTCTCTTTCTTTCATTTTTGTATATATATATATATATATGAGGGGTTTGACTGGCAAATGAGTATAAAAAACATTTTCTGGAAAAAATATGAACAAAAGGTATTACAAACTGATAAAGATATTTTGTGCTTGTTTCCTTAGAGTCACAAGTATGTTACTAAATAGCATAAATGTCAAAATATTGCTCACTCACTCACTCACTCACTCACTCACTAACTAACTAACTACAGTGCTTTATCCTGTACAGGGTCATAGTAAATTTCTATCCCAGGGAATTTGTGTCAATGGGGATGGGGTGTCAATCTGTCGCAGGGGAAATAAGCACTCGTACACTACAAGTAATGCGGATAAGCTGCATGTCTTTAGACTTTGGGACTAAACCAAAGTACCTGGAGGAAACCCACCCAAGCACGGGGAGGATGGGTATGATTTTGCAAAACACTATAACTCCACTTGTCACATTTTTAAAAAAAAAGATCATTATTCCACAGTGCATAAATCTCCTTGCAGTTTTGTTTGTGCTTATTTAAGTATGCAAATTATTATCAATAATAGTGTTGATTGAGTTTTAATAATAATTTTTAAAAAATACAGCAAACTCATGCTGTGATTATAGTTTTTTGTGGTGAGTCGCTAACAGCAATTTGGAACAATAAGGAAAAAATGTTGCAAATGAAACTTTTATTAATTACGAAAAAAAAAATTTATATCATGAAAAACATAAAAAAACATTATATACAGTATATACACTCTCACTTTCTAACTCCATGGTCGTCCCTGATGATTATTTCTTTCTACAGTTTATATATATAAAACTTTCTTTTTCTTGGCACAAAAATTTTCCACTTAGTTTCTTCTCTATTTTGTCTAGTTCATAGTTACTGATCATGTGACAGAAATGTCATGATGTCATTGGCTCATGCTTCATGCTTTTCTATGTAATGACATCATTCTCTGTTGTGTTTTGACAAAACATGTGTATGTTTTAAAATACTAAAAAGAAGAAAGTTTACCACTTAAACATCAAAAACTTTTTTCTTTTTTTTTGACACTTTGCGTATGCTTGGGGTTAATCTGCTGCTACGTGGTGTATCAAACATCTTTAAGCCATTTGTATCATCAGAGCGGAGAGCCAATCCTGTTAATGAACAGCAACCCTTATTTGCATATGCATGATGTTATCTGCATGCGGAGCAATCAGTGAGAAGCCCTGACTCCAAACCGTGATGAGTCTGGTGGAGGAAGCGCGCTGCTGTGAGATCTCATGGTCACGCTCTCGGTCCCGCTTAATCTACTGTAAATATTAAATCCTGTAGGTTATGATTCTACAGTACAGCCGCTAGCATGGAATTAATGACGAACGTGTGGAGTTTAAACTCTCATTAAACACAAACACAAGAAAAAAAGTGATGCTGTAAATGAAACGATAAGTGCGGAATGCCGGGAAGCTCGAGTCTTCTAGTCTACGCGTCACTAAGTGCGGTGTGATCATCAAAACAGAACTAACAAAGTTATTCCATGCTGAAAGTTTTTGAAAAGAATGAAGTTAAGATAAAGGTTCTACAGCACTGGCGTTAGTGTTGTGCTGGAGATATGATGCTACTTTACTTTACTGTATAAGTGATTAAAAAAAAAATCAAGCTCACTCAAAATTATTTTTTTACCTAAATTTCTTAGGGTTTAGAAATAACTAATCATGCGGAGTTGTTTTTCAAAACTCTTCGGTTTCTTTGATTAAATATCAATCTCAATCACACGTAAAAAAAAAATGCATCAAACAACAACAATACTCATCAAAATTCCTTCATGTTTAATGCTAATCATAATTTCTCATTTTAGTACAACCATAAAAAAACTAAACATTTCCAAATTCATATTTTATTTAAATAAAATTCCAAAAATTCCTATTTTTTAACCCTCAATCAAATTATTGATTTATTTTAAAATGACACATATTTTCCTTATTTCCTAAATACACACACACACACACACACACACACACACACACACACACACACACACACACCAAAAGCCAAAAGTTGTTAAATATGCATCATAATAATCTTATAATCAGACTGTTTTTATTAAACTGCCATTAATGTGTCTTTTGATGTATTTTTTCCATAAAATATTACAGATCTTAGAAAAAAAGCTCAATTTGTAAGATATTAATTTCTTTTTATAATCTATTTCATCAGACATTTTATAGAAGTTCTTTGTTTAAATTGTTATAATAATAATAATAATAATAATAATGATAATAATAATAAGTAGTCCTTAAACTTTTAGTGGCTTATTATATAATATAATGTGTTTAGGTATTATAAATACACAAACACTGTGCTTAATTTGGAGCAACAGGAAGTGATTAATGCTGAAAAGTGATTATAAGCTGTGATTATTTGTAATCTAACGTTTGTTCTTTTCAGTGGGTCGTATCGTTGTCCTTGCTGTATCACAATGCAGTAAAGGCTCATAGAGTACGAGTGGGTAAAACACACACACACACACACACACACACACACACACACACACACACACACACACACATAAAAAAGAAAAAAAGAAAAAAAAAAGAACAGGGTCTAAACGTGTTTCCTCAGAGGACGTGTGATAATGACGGGGCCGTGTAGCCCAAAGCCCTTCACGTGTCACAGCGCTGACGATATCGAGCTTCACACACGCAGATGCTACAGTAATTGTTACCGCTGTGTTCTTACTGAAGTGTAAAATCAGAGAGAGACTGAGAAAGAGAACAAGCAAGAGACAAAGAGACAGAGAGGTAGAGAGAAATAAAGAGCGTGAGATACAGAGCATGTGAACAAGTGAGTGAGGAACAGAGAGAGAGAGAGAAAACATGAAAGAGAAAGAGAGAGAGAGAGAGAGAGAGAGCACATATACAAACAAACTTTTACTTTTAAAAACACGTATAAAAAATTTAATTAAATATCAAAAAAACTAGAGACGTTCACAACCATAAACACAGAAATCCAATTAGCTGAATATCAGACAAAAAAAAGACTAACTCTGACTAGACACCGATCAGGAGATTTAGTTTAGAATCTGAGAAAAGAAAAACACACCAACAGCCGTAAACACCCAGAACACCGACTCTGTACACACTTCACGTCCTGTGAGCTAGAGGAAGTAGAAACAGAGACACACTTCAGTCTGATCTGTACGATTCTCCCAGATTAGACGGGAATATTTCTCTAAATTCACAGCCATCGTTGTAAACGTCTCTGAGGACCGAGCAGAAGCTCAGCGTGATTCTGTAAAGCTGCTGTGAATGATGTGAATGAGCGGGTTTAGAAATAAATGAGCGCTGTATAAATAAAAAAACGGGTTGAAATGAATCGAGCCGTGGTTTAGTGGAACATGAAACATTGAAACATTCCAATCTAATCTAATCTAATCTAATCTAATCTAATCTAATCCTAGGACTATTCATTGTAATATTTATATTTCTATATAAATCAAATCAATTAAGATATAATACATCTTTCTAATCTGTTAATTAATGTGAATTAGAGTAACCTAAAAATCCTTGTAATTGTATTTTTACTCCTAATAATTTTTTTTTTATGATGGTGTGTCTATAGTGATCGTTATTTAATTTTAATGTGCTTTGGCAATATTGTTAATACAGTCAAACCAATAATGCGCACTTTGAACTTTAAAAGATAGTAAGCAAGTGTGTGTGTGTGTGTGTGTGTGTTTAAGAGAGAGAGAGAGAGAGAGAGAGAGAGCACTGTTGTACTGGGATTAACCTCATAGCAAGAGAAGTGTGTTCAGGATTCATGAAGGTCATCCCTGTTCAGTTCTGGATTCTGATTGGTCAGAAGATGTTGAGTATATTTTCTAGAATTTGCATTAATACTGTATTAATGAACTCATTCTAACCCAATAATTGATATGTTTGTCTCTTTATTGTAAGGAAAAAAAAGTTCACAATGCCTAAGCCATGATTGTACCACCTTGTCTGCTTCACGTCTGAAATGCCGGCCTCCCAGGAACTCCTTTAATGGCTTTTCCAAATGGCTTGGAGTGAGGTCAGGACTGTACGGGGGGCTGTTCAAGCAGAGTTCCTGTAATGTGCAAGTGGTGTTGGTGAATAATTGTGTGTAGAGTTCACACAGACAGATGTGTCTCCTTCTTCCACAAGTCAGTGGAGTCTCCAGTTTCAGTACTTTGTAACAATCCAGGGTAAAGCGAAAACTTTTCTGACATTTTCAGGACAGAGGGATTAACATAGAGGCTGCAGGTAAGTCAAAGAGGAACTGATTTGTTTCATGGATGTTCCAGCAAATTGAAAGGAAACTATAATTGACTGAAATGTCATTCATCATTTAGACCAATAAAAATATAACTGTTTTAGGAGGAATAATACACCGGGGGACATGCTGGTAGAGAAAAACAATCAACAGAGAATTATTTTATTTCTCAATTAATCACATACTGACTGAATTTTGGATGCTTGTTCCATCTCTCTCTCTCCCTGAGGAGTGGATGTGGAAGCGAGGTGGTGAGGGAGAAGATACGCTGACACGTGGACCGGCGCCAGCCGCCGAACCGTCTGCCAGCTTGGACAGAGATGAGTCATGTAGCAGGTGAGTCTCTGACATGCTCAGTCTCGCTCTCTTTCTCACATATTTTAAAAATCTTTTAATCTTGTCCTTTTTTCACCTTTACACATCTAAACTTCAGCGTTAACACCGATCATACTAATATCGAAAATGAAAACATGTCAACCTTCACTTTCTATGAAGGTCATATGTGCAAGGAATTACTGTATAATCACCTTCAAAGCCTTTTTCAGGGTATTCATATGTCATTACACACACAGAGTGTATCTGCACATATGGATGTTAAAAATACAGATATACATATTTTTTCCTACAATTACAAAACTTTCTATCAACGCCTTATGTACAATGACTTACGGTATGAACGTTTACAACATGTTATTATGCATTTATAATACATTAAATACATTACAATACAATATGTTGATGACAAAGCGGGACTTTTGATTGTGCAGAATAACAGAACACAGTGTACTCTCTCTATATATAATCCCCTGCTACAGTACACTAATGCACTTATCCCAGTGTTTCACTGTTTGTATGTTCTCCCGTTGCTTCCTCTCAAAGTCCAAAGACATTAATTCATAATGTTAGAGAAAGCTACAAAGTGTAATGCATTTGCATAAATTCTTTTAACGGTGTGTATAACGCTTTACAAATGCATTATGACATGTTAAAGACATTCTCATAGTTTATTATAGAAAAGTCTCCTGAAATGTTTTATATTACATAGAATACACAAGTGAAAATGTGTTATTCCTTGCACAAACATGACCCATAATGCATTCTCTTCATTCATATATGCGTTATAAACATCGTTATAAACCGTTCGTTATAATGCCTTTTCATAAACTGTAAACATGTACAATGCATTCATAGCACATTAGTTTGCGCATGTATTCATACTGTAAGTTTATTGCACATACAGCTTTCCAAGAATCACATCTACAAAATTTCCTATACATGATACAAATGACCACCTGTTCCACTTAATCAAGAAGGGTCATACAGAAAGTTCTTGGTCCTCAATCAGGCCACCTGTTTTACCTGGTTCAGTGTTTAAGGTCAGGAATTACAGGGCTGCAGCCCAGCTGGCACACGCCGAGAGGAAGCTGAATCCTAACCAGGAAGGACAGGGCAAGCTCCTTCCTGTCGCAACATGCAGAAGATCAAACGTGTTTACCTCCGGAGCTGGACGGAGGCCATGGCTGTGAACTGTAGTGCAGTTGTGTACGACACGGCTAGCGTGGAGACGATCTGGAATGGTGATAAGGGGGGGACGGAATTTACAAGGAGAGTGAAGTTTTTTATAGTTTAAAGTTAAGATAAAACCATGTATAACTACATGGATTTAATACTGAAAATTAGCATGTTAGTAGTCGGACATAAGACATTGCAAGAGTTTGATTTCCGGGTGATGCAACACCCATCCGTAGCCGGGAGACTAGCGAGGTCATGTGGTCTTGGGGGAATAGGAGGTATACTTGCATTCTGACGTCAATCATAGTGACACTAGCCAATCATGGCCATCTGTCAAGGGGCGGTTAGAGCTTTTCTCCAAGTGTGGAGGAAGTACGCAAACGGAGAACATGCAAACCACACACACACACACAGATCAGAGGACAGATTTGAACCCCCAGTTTTGGACGTAGGAGGTGACAGTGCTAATCACTAGCTACCCATGCTGCCATTCGTCCATATGAACAAATATTCTTACTAATATTTTTTACTTAGAATTGGCTATGTCCTTATGAATTAGAATTTTGCTTAGACTTTGCTTTGTCCTTTTTGTGCCATGGGGTCACTTTTACCTGTGCTAAAAACAGCACAGGAGAAGAGGAACAAGAAGAAAAAGGAGGAGAAAAGAAAAAAAAAAACATCAAACATCATGGCTGCCACCTGAGGAGCCTGCTTCGGATGTGCGCCTGAATTCCATAAGTGGAAATTTATGCACTGTGTTATCAGCGTGGTGGCCATTAGCATGATAGAGGCAGAGTTCTGTCAGTGGTTGCCAGCTTTTAAGCGGATATTATTCCCACGGCTGTCCTCACTGTCTGTGTTTTAAAGAGTCGATGGCCCTCCGAGGCCGAACGCTCTCCGTCTCCTGGGCTTCGTTCCCATTACTTCAGGGAAGCGGCAAGAAACAATGTGGCGGAGCAAGATGAGGCGTGATTGAACAGTGAGGATAAGCTCTGATCCCAGGGGCTTCGTATGTGTGTTTGTGTGTGTGTGGGATGCCGTTTAGGGAATCGTCCCTTGGGATCTTCACACCTGCAGTTTACCTGTCAGCAAGGACACTGTCCTTTTCCCTGACAAAAACAGATGGTGAAGAAAACAGTTAGAGCACGAATGTCATATTTATCCTACAAACAAGTTCTGTTTTTTTTTCTCTGAGGAAAAAAAATAAAGAAAAAGTTCCCACTGGTGATTTTCTCTTGTCGTTGTTTCTTCTCTCCTTTGTGTTTTTTCTTTCTCCAGATCAGAGTTTACCATGAGTGCACTGAGAGAAGAACAACTGCCCACACCACTATTCTTTCACTGGTAACAAACAGGCCTGTCTTCCCCCGTCGCTTGTTTACCAACAGGGGTCATCGCTTCTGAGTAGCTTTCTCTTAACCAAAGACAGGTCTTGTCTGGGTAAAAAGGCTTCCTGCTCCGCTTTCATCTCCGACAACAAGCCTGCGTCGAGACCTGAAAGACTGCGAAGATGAAAAGATGGAAGACAAGGAGGCGGGGCTCTTTTCTGAAACAGATTTTCACATAGAGAGCAGTGGAGAATAGCAGCCCAGGAGAACTTCTATAGATCAATCGTTCATGCCGACATCCGAAGACATCTCAGTCTCCTGAACACGCCGTCTGTTCCACTAAAGTTCCACATGCTGGGACGAGTTTTCCGAGATGTAAAGGCTGAGTGAAATCTGTGTAAGAACAACCTCCTGGGCTAAAAGGACATGCTCTTGGACATCAGGAGGACCAGGACTGGTCCTAACACCATTTCCATTTTAGGAGATGAGGTGTGGGTGCTGGACTGCTACAAATACCTCTGTGTTTACTTCAATAAGAGACTGGACTGGAAATGTAATGCAGACACTGTCTAAGGACAAAAGGGACAAAGTTTTCACATTTACATTTAGGCATTTGGCAGACGCTCTTATCCAGAGTGACTTACAAAATGCTTTGAAGTTTCCATCATTAATTAGATATCTACACTGGACTTACAACCTAAGGAAGGTTTGTTTTTTGGGTGGGGGTGATTAACTCAAATATCTAAGGAATAGACAGGTCTTAAGTCGTCGTTTAAAGATTGCCAGAGACTCAGCTGTACGGACATCTAGAGGAAGTTCATTACACCACCTAGGGCCCAGAACACAAAATGTGGTGAGGTTCGTGATGTGATTAGAGCTGAGGGGTAAGTGTGTGCTGGGGAGTTTTTAGCTTTATAGGCAAGCGTCAGTGTTTTGAAATTGATTCAGGCAACTACAGGAAGCTAGTGTAGGGAGCAGAGAAGTGGGGTGGTGTGGGAGACCTCTACTTCTGGAAAGCAGACTCTACTTGTTGAGGAAACTCAGGTCCTTAAATGTTTGTTGTCTGTTGTTAGAAGTGTAATATTTTTGCTGCTATCAGCTGGAGCAGCAGCATTAGAGACAGCGACAGCGGGAAACTAAACTATTTATTCAGAAACGCTAGTTTGGTTGTGGGGACTCCTCTGGTGTGTTTGGAGTTGGCTGTGTTAAACTGTGGAACAACATGGAGAACTCCTCACACCACCTGCACAACCTTTCGGTTAAACAGTGGTGTTTTTCTCAGTAAGAGAATTCTTCAGCTTTGCTGTGTCAAAGAACACCACAGGACGTCTCTCCTGCCGACTGCAATTACATTCTACAGTATTTCTCAAATCAAGCACCAGTATCCACATTACACACATTGCAACGCTTACCTTCCCCTCTAACTAACCCAAGGCTAAGAAAGGCTGCTCTAGGAGAAACCCTTAAAGGTTATTTTCAGAATGGCTTCTAATTAAAACCTACATATGAACATGATAAATGAAGATATCTACAGTACAATAGAAGGCATCAAATGATCAAAGCCACGCCCACCCCGTGGGTTTGCTCGGATTGCGCCCTAAGCTCAGTAACTTCTTTCTGACCTTTGTTTCTGATACTTAACATTTCAGCGACCTGATCTAAACATGTCCGTATGTAGAGTTCAACAGCATCAATTTACTATCCAGCTTCAGAGCAGCACCAGAACATGAATAAAGAAATAAAATTTTAAAAAGTCTCAACATCTCAGAGAACATTAACCTCGGTTTGGCTCACGACCATCGGCTCCACATTTCTAAGAATCGCAGCTATTTGAATTGAAAATGAAGAACTTTGAATTGGTAAAACGTTGCATAACTGAAGAACCTGAGGCACGATGGCAGGAGAACAGCTACAGTATGTTTAACGAGCAAAACGCTAACGTTATTTAGTCTGCCGTTTGTATTGACCGAGAGCAATAGGGTATATTCGAATAGCGCAAAACATGTAACATGCAAGCGATAATTGTTTACATAATTTACATCATGATCATTACATCATTGTTTACATCGTTAATTTGTGGTTAGTTTGAGATTAATTTTGTGTGTATAGTTTAATAAATGATACAAGAGTCAATGTTTGTTGTGGGTGATTTGCAAATATTGGATACCATTTCTTAATTTTTCTGAAGTTAGAATTTATTGAAGTCATGCACTCATGGCATATTTACATTTATCTACACTCTAAAACATAGAGAGAGATGATAATGCCAAAGTGGTGACTCAACAGTTAAACAGCGCCCCCTAAACATGGCATGCGATAAATGGTCCAGTTACCAAAGTTCTATTACTCCCCCCCCCCCCCCCTACTTATTAGCTAGTTTTCTTTTTATTTTAATTCATGGATTTCTTTCAAGTTATTAATGTAAACTGACTGTTTTACTAAATTTCTGTGTAATTGAAATAAATTAAGTGGTTTAAATCACATATTACATTAACGAGGTCTAAAATCTAAAATGGATTTAAATTAACACTAAACTTCTTGTGTAAACACCAATCTGAATGATTTATGAAGGAATTCGTTTGTACGCAGTGGAATAAACAGAAACCTGATAATTGCATGATTTACATCACAATCCTTTTTTTTTGTGTGAAATCAAAGGTGTGAAAATAACATAAACATCTGATCAGATTAGCTGATATTATGAGCCTTTGTGCCTTCTGATGCAGGACCTTAATAAACTTTCACAATAGAAACACCTTGTGAATTAAATATTATTTATCTTTTTGCCTTTGAAATCTGCATTGAAATAATAAAAAACAATTAGGAGTAACTTTTCATCTTTATACACATTAAAAAGCTTCATAAATAGACATGCATGTGCAATTAGTAAGTGTTCTATTCGACATCGCAAGTATAATAATATGCTTAACATTAGTTACTTCACTTATGTAGTTAGCGAACTGCTATTGAACTTTATCACAGTGGTGTAACAATGCATCAAGTCTCAGTGAATTTTTTTCTAACATTAGCATTAACACAAAGTTAGCTTGTTATCTAGTGAAAAAGTTGCTTAACTTCTTCCTAGCTAGTAAATATTGTATATACTTCGGAGTGTATTTTTATCAGCTTTTAAACTTAAATACCAGAACCCTTGCCATAACTATGAAAAGCTAAGTTAGATTCCCCTCAAGCTAATACAGTGGAACCTCAGATTACGAGCATAATTCGTTCCGTAAGTGGGCTCGTATTCCAAAACGCTCATGAACCAAAATCCCCCTTCAGAAACATTGTCAAATTACGCTCGCGCACAGACACAGACACACACACACACACACCGCGATGAGGAAGATAATGTTTTTTTAACCTCTGTATTGAGAATTTCTTTTGCTTTACTCGCGCGCACACACGTGTGTTATAAGAAACAGTACACACGCTGTACACACGCGCTTCCGAACACAAAATAAAATATGTTTTACACA
>JAQMYG010000002.1:2522234-2535692 GCA_030014215.1 Clariallabes teugelsi
ACCATTTATCTCAAGACTCAATTAACTTTAAGAAAGTGATTATTATGCCAAGACTTCATTCTAAGACCTGGTTACACCCTCCCTTAGGTTGTTAAGCAGCCCTGCTGCTCTCTCCAGGGGTGTGGCTTAGCAGTAGCTTATTTACATAGATACTAAAAAGGTATATTTGAAGGAGGGGTGAAACAGAGGGTATTTGAAATATGAAAAGTGCATTACCCAAGCAAAATTGCTCAACTCATTATTTATAATCTGTATTCCAGCATCCAGCATTTTTTTCCACAGCTCAAACACTTGTGTCCCATGAGATTGTGTCCATATGCCCATCCTTATTCTGTCAAGCTATCCATACTCATTCTGTCATGCTCCTCCATGCTGTAACACTTATAATATTTCTGTTTTGTGCTTCCTCTCCGACACAACCTTCATTCCAACTGGGTTCATATCATCAGAATCGTATAATGTCATCCAGGAGTCGAGTAACACAAGATCTTCTACTGCTGCTACCAGTCATTTTACCCCGGACTATTATCACCTGCCTCAGCTGGAGACGAGATTAAGAGCCAATGTTCAACAAGCCTCGATTTAACGATAGCGACACTTGGCTGGAATGGAACGGAGACAGTCGCATTGCTTACCCACACCACCTGGGAAGGAAGACACAATCTGAGCAGGTGGTTTATGGGATATAGTCATCTGGAAACCAAAGGACTGGCACTGAGGTGTTTTTTTTTCTTCTTCATATGACTCAGGGTGGCAGGATTGCTTCCCGTTCATAAGATTTAAACAAACTAATGTAGAAGACAAAAGATGATAAAGAATTTACAAGTAATTTACAGGCTACCAGAGTTCGAGCTACATGAGCAAATGTTATAGAGAGACAGTTTAATGTAAAGATAATCAGGTCTGCTTTCACACTATCGTTTCCGGATCGGAAGCGAGCGCACTTGACATCACATTTGTAATGTGAATGCTACATATCGTACCAAAGCAAAAGTTCCAGATCAACTATAGCTGAACATGGATGTGGACCGCTATGTAGAACCTTGTTTAGTCTCCTCTTAAATCTCTGTTTACACTCAATACATGTCAATCTCATCATTAGGGAACTCCCCAACCAAGGCTAAAACTACCAACTATGGAAGCCAAAGGCTATCCAAGACATGTGACACCTACCAGCTGCATGTTATCGAACTTGGTCACAGTCGCTCGTGATTCGCTAAGGCTGAGATTAATGCGAGAACGCATGGGTGACTCCCAACCCCTCCCCTGTGAGAGACTTCAGGCCAATCAGCTCTCTCTCAATCAGGCTCCCAGCTGCAGGAGGCTAGAGCATCACCTGGGATATGAGCTTGCGATGTCCAGATGATCAGATGAGCTCATTACCACTGCTCCACTTAGGGGCCCCGACCTGCATGTGCTATAGAACTTCCTTTGCTTATAAAATATTTTGAAAAAAAATTCATCAGTTGTTCAGAATTCTCTTTTGCATTGCTATAAAATACCCAGAAGCTACACTAGAGCTCTTCTTGTCCTTGTCAATAATTTAGAGATTGCTGCTCAGTTTTTGATGGATTATAGATTCTCTTTAATTTTCCCTTTGCATCTTGTGAAACCTGCCTATGGATGTGTTTAGATTAAGTTATGGCAAGCCTGCTGTCGTTTCTTTGTTCAAGTGCCATCTTTCCTGCCCACTTTATTCCTTTTAATCTGCATTATTTACATTCTGCTTGTCATTATTGCATGATTTTGTTGAGAAAGGTTCAGAAGAAGTTCACCATGAAGCAGGTGGTTTATGGGATATAGTTGTTTACAGGATATAGATAGGGAGGTAGATATTGTGGAGACAGAGTTGCATAACCTGTCCATCCTTATTTAATGCTGTGGATTGGGACAGGAGATACTAGGTTCCCTGGAGGATTAATTGTTCATATTCAGCTTTTCTTGCCATGGCCTGGGTTTGATTCCTGGTCAGGGAACTGACTCCAGCCACTAGGTGGGTTGCACAAGCCAGTACGATCATAGTGCCAGTTCTAAGGCCAGGTACTGTAAGTGCAAACCATTTCTACAGAAAATTGCATTTCTAAAGAATATTTTCCAGACAGACCTGGATATTAAAGTTCTATATGATTTCTATTTGTTTAAGAATTCCTTCTTTAGGAATCCTATAGAGCATTTTTTGCTCTCCATTTCCCCACTCACTTGCTAGAGCTTTATGCTCTAAAATTTCTTTTGAGGCATCTTGCTGGTTTTGTAGCGTCACTCAAAAGCTCACTTTATGTCTCGCTTAGAATTTGTTTTTACCACCTCATACAGCTCTGGTTTGTGTCTGAAGGGTAGACCATCCTTGAAACAGAAGTGAGGGAGAAAGAACCGGCGCACTACAGTACCCATAAATAATACATTCACAAGAGGCAACACTAATCTCACATTTCTCAAATTCCTAATAAGGGGCTTACAAGGTGCGGCGTGCTGGGCTTTCCACGTTGGCAGAGCTGTGTTCTGAGTGCCTGCTGTTCAGCGGCTGTACGCGCTCTCGCCCAGCTCAATTACAGTTGGTGCTCGTGTGAGGTGGGAGGCTGAAACGTGAACGGCAGCCGCTGAAACGCTGATGAGGCCGCGGTTATAACTCTAACTCCCCTCCATGATTATTCTTTAATCTCCTGTTGACTCAGATCCACACCGAGGCAAAACTGAAAGGAATGTCTGAATAATAAGCAGATCTTGAGATCTCTCTCTCTCTCTCTCTCTTTATCGCTCACTCACTTCCAACACTTTTTCTTTCTCTCTTCTGCAGAACAATAAATTTAAATTGGTTTCATTCAGTTCCCCGTTGTTATAACAGATTAAAGCCTGATAGCTCTTGTGAATTTCTCGAAACTGGGTTATGAATGGCCGTAGTAACAACATTGGTCGCAACTACAGCCAATTTACATTTTCCAATTATCCTTAAAAGCCACTTGACCTAAAACTTGATGAGTGTCAAAAGATGCTGAGGCCAATTAAGCATGGAGGTGGTGGGCACTTCACATCTTCTCCTCACTCTCTCGCTCTCTCTTTGACTCTCATCCATCAAGCATCACTTAATAATTTTAATTCAGAACCAAATCACCATTCTTCTCACCAAAACTGCACCAAATTTCCACTTATCATGATAACAACCATATTGTCCCATATCCAAGCAGCACATCTATTCATGTAAGAAATTAAACACAGTGGCATTATAAATTATAAATAATCAACACTGGATTAGAGTGAGGATACCAAGTTTCTTCTACCAACCCAAAGCGTTTCGTTCCACTTATACCACATCAATTACTTTATTTATTTATTTACTTACTTAAATAACTCGATTGACTTGATTTTATTCACACATCTCTGAGCCTTTTGGGGCCAACTTGATTTCTTTGATCAACACTTGACCACTTGACCATTTACTGTAACCCTGTATCCAAATTATCCAAACACTTTTTTTTTCATCTTGCTTTAGAGACAATTCTGTTTCTGGATGTTGCAGTGCATGGGTCGCTGCTTGTGTTGCTGCGCATAGGACCAAATCTGGAATCTCAGTGTTTCCTCATTGATCATGGGTTGATGTTCATATTGTAGCCCATAAGAACACACAGTGACACAGGTGTCACATACCATTTAAATGTTCTGGAAAGTTCCTTTTTCAGCTTTATCCTTACTTTATCTCATGAAGTCAGCAATGTAACATATAATAATCATCCTGTTGCAGTCATGTGACAATCTGTGAATCTGTTTACCCATGATATCATTTCATAATGATTTAATATCATCTTATATTTTATATTTAACCTGTTCTGACTGCATTTCATGAACAAATCATTGTCAAATGTCATGTTCTGTCATTCAAAATGTGTTTCCAATGGCCTGTTTGGTCTTTATGATATATTTATCCATAATTTGACTTAAAGGATAAATGGATCTGGGCTCTTATGGGCTCTTTGCATTTACATTCAGACATTTGACAGATGCTGTTATTTAGAGCGACTTACAAAAGTGCTTTGAATTTTCTGTCATTGGATAGAGCCTTACACTGGTTACTAGGTTACTAACTACAGTACAGTATGTACCATCAGTCAAACATGGAAGGGGTTTTTATTTACCATAGGTCTTTAGTCATCGCTTAAAGATTTCCAATGACTCGGCTGTACGGACATCTAGAGGAAGTTCATTCCACCACCTACTGTAGGTGTCAGAACAGAAAACAGTCTAAATGCACATCTTCTCAATCTGTGGGAGATGCTGAGACCAGTCGTTTCCAGTCATTTCAAGGGATTGTAATCTTTAACATTTTGTCTGGCTATACATAGTTCATTTTAATGATTTGAAGAATTTCTAGAACTGAAATTGAAGATGTCGTCCCCAACTATGATTGTTTATTGCCCCAAATGTGTATGTTCCACAATTCTTTTGTCTTTTTTCTTACACCATATGACTCTGCCCACCACGTGCAACTGCATATAAGGCATTTCATGATCAGCTAACATGCTACAGTATGTAACGCTTATACTTTAACAGCATACATATCATGCAAATAAGTCAGCCTTGGACTTGCATTATACTGTTGTTAATATAAAAATTTACATATGAATGAAAAGATAGTAAATTATTCCTTTTTAATTTCACATAACAGGCATTTCATGGAAATTTCTTGGAGTACAAATGTGGGTTCTGATATCCCAAGTAAATTTTTTTTAAAGTATTTTATCTTCTCTGTTAATACCTATATCCACTGGGCTTCCTTCCTCCATTTTAAAATTAAAGGTCAATGCACTTTTCTAAAACGTGTTGCATTCCTGACCTTTCGCTAACAAACACAAAGACCTTTGACCCTAATGACTAGCATGGGAGTTATAGCCTGTTGATTAGCTTAATGGACTTTAGCTTCCAATCAGAGCTCTGGGGGTTCGAGGGTACAGTGCAGAAATGTTTGCTATTTCTTATATTGTGCTCTTCTGGCCTGGGATCGATGTTGTCGTTCCTGGAATCGGTTGTTCCGACATAGTGCTCCAGTTACTAAAGGGACTAACCTTGGTTTTGACTTTCCACATTCTCCTCAGTTCCTATTTCAGTTCTTTTCATCATCGTGCTTTCTCAGAATGTCTCAGTGGCGGGTTTAAACTCACACCCACGCACAAAATTGCCTACACAACAACGACAATATACGTCGTCAAAGGCTGTGATGTCTTTTTTTTCTATTCATTTTACCAATGCTTTCATACACTATGCTGCCTACTCACTATTTAACTAAGGAGTAACACACTTGGGTTCATGCTATCAAAGGAAAATAATCAACAACAGGGTTGTGTAATAAAGTGGAGTCAATGTTGTCATCTGGACGTTTTATTATTACTGAGAAATGACTTCAGCATATCAACCAACCACCATGTTGGCTTTGCATGGAGCGTCCCTGTGTAAGCTGTAATATATCGCTGAAAGAAAAATATGCCGGAGCTGCTGTGAATTTAGAATTCAAAAGCACTGTGCTACAATTGCAATCAACACACAATTAAATGATATAACATGCTAATGAATTCCTGGGTATTTTAGTAATTCTAATTATTTCAGTAAGAGAGTCTTTAATAGTTATCAGGTTGTAATATTAAAACTAATTTAGATTAGAAAAAAAGAAAAAGGAAAAAAAAAATCTTTCTCCAGATTGGATGACAGCTGGAGTCTCTGGAAATCAAGGGGAAAAAAAAAACAATTAAAACATGCTTCAAAAATAAATGTAACCATGGCGACCAGGGTACAGTCATTTATTCTTCCATTTAGCGAAACATGTTAAAAGAAAACAGAATATTTGCTTATTTGAAACTTATAAAAAAAAAATTTAAATAATCATGTCAGTATTATAAGGTGTGTAATTCTATTTAACAATGTCATGTTCGATTTCCCTTGAAATGCATTTAAGGTGAGATCAGGCACATCCCTCGGTCTGAGCACCCTTCTGGGGTTTTGGAAAGTAACCTTCATTGGCATGACAGTGTGTGAGACACGCGTACGCACCATTTCTCTGGGTAACTGCTCTCATTTCGAAATTAATGCCTGGCGCTTGTCAACACACACCACCGAGCTCGCCGGCGCCTGCACACACAGATGGCATCATCTGAAAGTAAAGATCAAAGACAAATGTGATTTTCCAGGACGTTAGTATTTAAAGTATAAAAATGTCTTTCACTTGCTGATCTCATTAACGACTACACATACATCAGACAGAAGCAAAAATTTCTCATTCAATGAACACAAGCTTATTCTATATACAATATACTGTACATTAAGTACACATATAGAATTTTAATAAATTATTTTTATATGAGAATTATAATATACACCTTGTGTGTTAGTTAACTGCGCTTGTTAAACTCTTGTCTATTTGGTTAAGACCCACAGTACCGTCCTAGTGCGTTATGATTTCCCGATTTTATGCCAGTCTTCTTTGAACAAAATGCCCCAGGTCCATCAGGATCTCCTGTAGACAACCCTCTTCAAGTCATTCCCCAGGCTTCAAATAGGCTTTCGATCTGGTCTCAGGTTGAACCTTTTCAAAATTTTTCAAAATCTTCTTCTCCTGAAGACGTTCCTTTGTTGACTTGGATTTGTGCTTGGGGTCATTTTTGTGTTGAAGGTACATTTTTCCTTCATCTTCAGCTCTACTACATGTTTTGTTCTAAAATAGATTGGGATTTGATTATAATTCCTTTATCTTGAACTTAAATCTGGTACCTACTGAAGAGAGGCAGAGCCATGACTTGATGCTGCCATCACCATGTTTCACCATGGGTATGGTGATCATTTTGTTGTCTGTGGTTTAGTGGTGAGCGTTGTAGCCCTGCAACTTCAGGGATCGGGGGGATGAATTTTGCCTTCGGTCTCTGTGCATGGAATTTGCAGGTTCTCCAGTTCTTGGTGGGTTTCCTCCAAATTCTCAGATTAGTCCACAGGAACTCACTTGCAGAGTAGGCTGATTGGTGTTTCTAATTTGGATGTAGTTGTATTATTGGGAGTATCTGTGTGTATATACATCTGTAGGTTACCTGAGTTGGATGCTCACCAATTAACATACCCACAACAAGGACGTCATAGGTGATTGTGACTGACCATTGATTAGCAATGTTGCCTTGGGTGATTAGACATTTTTTTCACATTTTCCCACGTTTGTTGTGATTTAGGCAAGCTTGAAAGTTTTTTTTTCTCTTCCCTCAGAAAGGATTCTCAGTCTATCCGTCCTACCTCACAGCCCTGATCCATAAATAAATATATATAATTTTTTTATTATTATTATTTTTTTTTTTTTTCCACATGCAGTGAGTTACCAGTACTTGCCAGATGTTCCCGCAGGTCCTTTAATGTTCATGTAGGTTTCTTGGCAGCAGATTTCTTCATCGCCTTTCATCAGTTTTGGAAGGATATTCTGCTATCAGTAATGTCACTGTTGCGCTCCATTTTCTTCACTTGTTGATGAAAGCCTTCACAGTGTTACACATATGTTATTATTATTTTTTTTTTGGACCCACATCAAGTTTCCTGCTATAAGCAGTCACTATACCACATTTTGAAGTACACTTTTATTTTGGATTTATATATACTTTATCAGTCATTAATTAATTAATTGGTTAGATTCAGACTGTTGCATTGCCCGAGCACTGGCTGGTCTCCAGGGAGGTGGTATTGCCTTTGCAATTAGAGCAAATGTCAGATCAGGCTTCTTCTTCCTCACAGTATCAGCCTTGGTAAGGTTCCACTTCAGCACTTGTTAACCAAGTTCATAAGATGTGAATATGTCATAGTTATCATGACTCCACAAATCAGCCAAATCATAGGGGCTCAGATCCCATTTACAGCTCAAAAGTTAATACTTCCTTCTATTAATTCTATGTGTTTTTGCATAAAACATAATGAAAACCATCTTATCGTAGTGGGACCATACTTTTGGCAAATACTGTACAGCCAAAAATGAAAAGAAAAAAAAAGTGGGCAAAAAAGTACCCTCGTTTACTGCTTTCACAGGTTTTCAGAGGGTAAGTTAGAGCCAGGTGCTGCTAATTATAAACCCTTGATTAATTGATCATCAGCAGGCATGCAGACCTCTATAAAAGCAGATGTTTGTGCAGTTTGCTAGTCTGGAGTATTCTGGTGTGTGTTAACACAATGCCAAGAGGGAAGGACAAAAGCGATCTGCACATCAATCTGAAAAAGGTTAAGAATCTCTTAAGATTTTGCCTATTTTACTGCTCTGAAATGTTAATCCTTAAAACCCAGAGCATACAGTCAAGCCCGAAATTATTTACACCCCTAGCAAATTCTGACTTAAAGTTACCTTTATTCAACCAGCAAGTTTTTTCTTGAGTAGAAATGACACGGGCATCTCCCAGAAGATAATAAGACGATGTACAAGAGGCATCATTGTGGAAAAAAAATATTACTCATCTTTTATTTACATTTGAACAAAAAGTAGCATGTCCAAAATTATTCATAGCCTTCTCAATAATCAATAGAAAAGTCTTTATTGGCTATTACAGCAATCAAACGCTTCCTATAATTGCTGACCAGCTTTTTGCCTCCACTGGTATTTTTGCCCGTTCATCTTTAGCAATGAGCACCAACTCTTTCAGGTTGGAGGGTCTCCTTGCCCTCACCCTGATCTTTAGCTCCTCCACAGATTCTCCATTGGATTTAAGTCAGGACTCTGGCT
The DNA here is from genome assembly GCA_030014215.1 of Clariallabes teugelsi. NCBI lineage: Eukaryota > Metazoa > Chordata > Actinopteri > Siluriformes > Clariidae > Clariallabes > Clariallabes teugelsi. The sequence goes on from JAQMYG010000002.1 coordinate 2,530,954, forward strand.
GGGCCACTGCAAAACATTAATGTTTTTGTCTGCTAACCATTTCTTCACCTCTTATGCTGACAGGCTGACATGTCCACTGGTACCCAAGGCCACATTTCTCTGCAGATTGCCTGATGTTGTTGTTAAGAATGTTGTGTGGCCACAATGATGTAGCCTTAATATGACTGTATATATACACTACCGCTCAAAAGGTTGGGATCACTTGCAAATTTCTTCGTTCCAAAAAAAATAACACATGCAATTCACAAACAAACAATTAAAGTTATAAGAGTGTAATGGAGCGACCGGCATTGTCTCCGGATCTGAACCCTATTGAACTGTTGCTGAGGGAGCAGCTTGACCGTACGGTACGGAGGAACACTCCATTGAGCCAATTCATTTTGTGGAAGATACTTCAGGAAGCACGTTGTGAAATCTCATCAGATTATCTAGAACAACTAGAATCCCTTTGGTCTGCCAGGCTGTAATTGCTGCTAAAGGTGGGTTTTTTTTTTGATGAAGGCAAAGTTTGAAAAACACATTCATCATTTCCATCAAAATCATGAATTTCTAACTCTGACGATGTCAGCATGTCGTGTTCTTTTGCTATATTTTCTATTCAGACTAATTTCATCTGTATTTCCTTCACTTTTTTTTTTCTTTTTTTTCCCATCGGTTATTGACCAGTGTGGTGTTTTTGGTGGAGATTTTAGGGGTTAAAATGGGTCGAAATGGCCCTGAGCACTATGTAAGGGGTAAAAGGGCAAGCATGCATTAAACTGAATATCGCTTCAAAGAACATTTGAGAAAAGCTTCCATCCTAGAGCAGTACAATAGCAGTTACAATAAAGTAATCAATATAAATACCACTATGCTATTACTACTTAATAATAATAATAATAATAATAAAGCTCTTGATTTTGGAACGTTTCTACTTCAGAGGAACAAACTGAGGAACCCAGAGCATTACTGTCTGAGACATTTTGTTCATACATATTATCAGTATTTATCCCTATTTATTACTTCATTTCTCCAGTCCTGTATTCAGTATAAAAATATTTCGGTGTCTCTGGGTTTTGACCTCTGCCTGCCTCTGCCTTTATGAATATGTATTTTCTCACCCCTGATCTGACCTGTGCACTTGTTTATGACCCTGATCTTTGAAATAGCACTAAAAGTGAAAGTTCAAGCGATTGATTTAAAAAAAAAAAAAAAAAAGTAACATCTTATAACTTATTTCGCTGATCAAGGAGACCATCACTTATAAAACTGCTCAGAGAAGAACAAACAAGAATGCAAAGTAAAAATGGAGTCGATTAAAGAGCTAGTGACAAATAAGGTAGATCAGATATCAGGGGGGAAAAAAACGCTGCTTGTAGTATGTGATGAAATGGAAATGCATCTGAGAAAATTCTGCATGGAAACAAAAATTAACAATCCACCAATAAAAACAAACACACCAATGTCTGATTATGAGGAAAAGACACTACAGCTGAAAGAAAGAAAGAAAGAAAGAATGTATCAATAAAATAAGATAAATTGGAGAAGAAAAAAGAAAGAAAGTAAATTGATGAGGCAGCATGGTGATGTAGCGGTTAGCACTGTCGCTTTGCACCTCCAGGGTCCAGGTTCGATTCCCAGCCAAGTTCGATTCCTGCCTCTGTATATGTGGAATTTGCTTCCCCAAATTGCCCGTAGTGTGTGTGTGTGTGCCCTGAGATGTATTGGCACCCTGTCCAGGGTGTACCCTGCCTCGTGCCCTAAGTCTCCTGGGATACAGGATAAAGTGGTATAGATAATGACTGAATGAGTAAAAAAAGAAGAAAGAAAAAGAAAGCAAGCAAGAAGGATGGAATAAATAATGAAAAATCAGTAAAATAAGTAAAGATGAAGAAGAAAATCAGTGAAAAATAGAAGAAAAAAGAAAGAAATGAAAATGTTATGAAAAAATATATTAAAAGAAATAAAATCACTCTCACTTACTCATCTTCTAGACCCCTTTATCCTGTATTCAGGGCGGGGGGGCTGGAGCCTATCCCAGGAGACTGCCAGGGCATGAGGTGGGGTACACCCTGGACAGGGTGCCAATACATCGCAGGGCACACACACATATACTCACACTCACACTACGGGCAATCTGAGAACACCATTTAGCTTAATCTGCAGGTATTTGGACTGGGAGGAAACTGGAATACTCAGAGGAAACCCACCAAGCACGGGGAGAACATGCAGAACACCTCCAGACACACAGAGACGGGAATCGAAGCCGGACGCTGGAGGCACTGAAGGCGACATTGCTAACCGCTACAACACTGTTCCCTTTTAAGAAATAAAATGAGAAAGATAAAGAAAGGAAGCCAACAATAAAGCTGAATAGAAAGAAATATTCAGTAAAATAAGCATAGAAGAAGCGCCTATGTGAAAGAGAGAAATCAGGGAAAGAGGAAAAACAAGAAAGAAAATTGTTATGAAAGAAAGAAACTCAGAGGGAAAAGAAAGGAATAAAAAACTGAAAGGAAGAAAGAAAATACAAGTCAGAAAGAAATTCATAAAAAGAAAGAAGAGAAATTAGAACCACTGAAAGAAATTTAGAAAAGCTAGAAATCTGCAAAAACAAAATGAAACCAGGACAAAGGGAAAATGATAATCAGCACGACAAAAACAAAGAACACTAAAAAGAAAAACAAAAACATAGATTTTATGAAATCAGAAATTGAGCTGTAAAGTAGCCCCGCCCCCAAATTGGATCAGAGACGTGTGGTTTTGGCGGAGACTCGAGGTTTCAGTCCCGATCAGGAAGGAGATGCTGGAATTGATTCGCTGAGAGTCGAATCATGACCAAAAACTGAAGGAGAGAAACGAACCTGAGTGAAATAAAGACGGCATCATGAATCGCTGTTTTTGTTGCGCGCATTAATAACGTGTTGAGGAAATGAAGGCGATTTCCGTGTTTGCGGCCCGGACGAGTACGCGGCGGTGGGAATGAGACGGATGGGGTGTGAAAGCCGCGATGTGCTGCGTCTCGCCTGATGCAAATGAAATGTCAACACACTGACCGCGATGCGACTTAATGAGATTTCCCATGCTTCAGTTCCACACTGCAGCCAACGTGTGAAAACTGGAAACAAAAAAAAATAAAACTCTCGTCATTAAAAGCCAAAAATGAAAAAAATCTTCTGTTCTTCTTCCTCTTCTTTTGTTCTTCTTCTCCTTCTTCTGTCTCTCCACCTCTATAAATAGGCCCTTCATCTCTTTTTCCGTGAAAGGTGAAGAAGAATTGTGTGTGTGTGTGTGTGTGTGTGTGTGTGTGTGCGTGGAGAAATGCCATGCTAAATATCACGCCATCATAAGCGCTAAAGAGCGGCTCGTTTATGAAAAGTGCCTCTGAAGAGCTGTTTATGTTTCTGAAAGCAGGATTATGGGAGCGTACTTTGTCCTCTGAGTGAAGGTTAAATTACACCGACCTCCACGCACACAAACACACACACACACACTTACACACACACAGATGTGTATGTTTTAATTATTCATATTGATTGGCTCCCGCTGGCTCCGTCAGAGCCGCCCGTGTTCTCTGGCGCTTGATTAATTAATTTAGCATTTTTCATCGGCGCGCGTGTTGCCGTTGCTGAGCAGCGATGTCACTCGCCATATAAATAATTTTAATTAGCTGCGTGGAACGACAAACTCATCGCCGCTTAGCGTGGAGGAGAAAGACGCCATGCTATAGCGAGGTCAGCGATAAGACGGTGCTCTGGTGTTTATATTCGCATCGAGAACGCGACAGAAGATTAAATACACGAGCACTTATGAGCAATCCGCTGTAAAGTGGATTATTATGGGATGGGAATCAAAAACAAAGTGTACTCTGTAACTACGGCGCGGGTGAGCGATTGGTCAGAAGAGCCGCGCTGAGTTTTATCAACGAGCCGGTTTTAATTCCTTACGTTTTTACAGGAACAGCTTCGTCACCTGGACCTGTGGCCCAAAAAAGAGAGAGACGTAGACAGAAAAACACAATAAAGAAAAGTAAATAAAGAGATGGATACAAGACAGAAAGAAGTATACAGAGAGAGAAAAAGAAAGAAAGAAAGAAACAAAGAGCAAGCAGGAAAAATAAGGAAGAAGAGGAAGAAGAGGAAAAGAAGTAACAAAAGTGCAGGAGAAATAATAAAAAGAAAGAAAGAAAGAAAAAACTAAGAGAGCAAGGAGGAAAAAATAAGAAGAAAAAATAAGAAAAAGAAAGAAAATAAAAAAGAAACAGCAAGAAATTAAAAGTAGAGGAAAGAGATGAATTAGAGGAGAAACGGGTAAAATAGAGAGGAGAGGCGGGTTAAAGCATGGAGAGAGGTGAAGAGTGGAGCAAGAAAGTGAAAAAGAACAGAGAGGAGTGAGGGAGTGAAGTACGGGAGAGTGAGACAGGTAAAGGAGAGGAGAGACGGGTGAAGGAGTGGAGAGACAGGTGAAGGAGAGGAGAGACGGGTGAAGGAGAGGAGAGACAGGTGAACGAGAGGAGAGACAGGAGATGTAAAAGAGAAACAGGTGAAGGAGAGGAGAGACAGGTGAAGGAGAGGAGAGACGGGTGAAGGAGAAGAGAGACGGGTGAAGAAGAGGAGAGACGGGTGAAGAAGAAGAGAGACGGGTGAAGGAGAGGAGAGACGGGTGAAGGAGAAGAGAGATGGGTGAAGGAGAGGAGAGAGAGGTGAAGGAGTGGAGAGACGGGTGAAGGAGCGGAGAGACAGGGGAAGGAGAGGAGAGAC
>JAQMYG010000002.1:2604211-2616487 GCA_030014215.1 Clariallabes teugelsi
AGAGAGAGAGAGAGAGAGAGAGAGAGAGAGGAATGTGAAACTATTTCTTTCTCTTATTTTGGGCTACGTGTAAACATTTATTTTACATTTAATGAATTAAATATTCTATTAAAAAGTTATTGAGTTCTAGTAGCCCAAACTCTGTGACGTAGGCACTGAATTAAAAACGTACAAATATAAATTATAATAAAATGATGAACATAGAATAGGGGGGTGGGGTGTAAGTGATAGTTTAGGACACTCTCTCTCTCTCTCTCTCTCTCTCTCTCGGGCTGATCAGAGGAGCTGCGGCTCTGAGCGTCGCGGTGGGCGGGGCTCGGCACTTTTCTCGCCGCTTGTGGGCGTGCCACTAATCTGAGTGGCGTCGCGCGCGTCTAACGGCAGCTCGCGCTCCGTCCGCGTCGTGAGCTCTGATTGGCTCCTGAGGGCGCGAGCGGGGACAAAACCCCGAACAGACGCGCGCTCGAGCTTCAGTAGCGCCGCGAGCTCTCGGTGAGCGGAGACCGGAGCAGAGCGGGACTGAATACCCGGGACTAACATCATCACCATCATCATCATCACCTTCATCATCATCAGAGATAAACGCCTGGATTTCTTTCCTTCTTTCTTTTACTCTGTGGATTATCATTTTTTATTATTCTTATTTCAACCTAATTTTTTCCCTCCTGTTTGTTTTTGAACTGTTTGACATCAAAGGAATTCGCGCTCCTGCAACATCAAAACATCCACGTCGAGTGTGAAGCAGAATTTTTTTTGTTTAGTATTTTTGTTTATTTTCTTCTTTGTTGTTTGTGATGTGAGACGTCTGCACCGGACATCATTGCTTTCCAGGCACTGAAGGGGAAAAAAAATTAATAATATTTCTACATATCCATGGACATCTCTCTCTCTCTCCGGTTTGTTCCGTGATGAGTGCTGCTGTGTTGCGCGCGCCTCTGCGGGGGTGATTTGTATCTCTGCCCCCCCTCCCTCCCTCCCCCAGCCCCCCTCTACAAGTTCTGCATAATTTTTTAACAAATTTTTCTACAGATAAATATATATATTTTTGTCTTTATCCCTGCGGATAAGTTATAACTGGACATGGAGATGCTCTTGCTGTGGTTCGTGCTGTGTCTGGCGCACAGGGTCGCCTCGCAGATTCGTTACTCGGTACCGGAGGAGACGGACCGCGGCACGTTCGTGGGCAACATCGCCGAGGACCTGGGTCTGGACCTGACCAAACTGGCCTCCCGACGCTTCCAGACGGCACCGGGGTCACGCGGGAGCCCGTACTTGGACGTGAACGTGGAGAGCGGCGCGCTGCTGGTGCGAGAGCGCATAGACCGGGAGCGCGTGTGTAAGCAGAGCGCGTCCTGCGTGCTGCACCTGGAGGTGTTCCTGGAGGATCCGCTCGAGCTCTTTCGCGTGGAAGTCGAGGTGACGGACGTGAACGACAACGCGCCGAGCTTCCCCGAAAGCGACGTGACGGTGGAGATCAGCGAGAGCGCCACGCCCGGGACGCGTTTCCCGCTGGAAGCGGCTTTCGACCCGGACGTGGGCAGCAACGGGCTGAGGACGTACGAGATCACGGCGAACGGTCACTTCGCGCTCGACGTGCAGACGCAGACTGATGGAAACAAGTTCGCTGAGCTCGTGCTTGAGAAGCCTTTGGATAGAGAGCAGCAGGCGGTGCACCGGTACGTGCTCACGGCGGTGGACGGCGGGCAGCCTGCGCGCACGGGCACTGCGCTCTTGGTGGTGCGCGTTCTCGACTCGAATGACAACGTGCCAACGTTCGACCGGGCTGTGTACTCTGCGAGCCTGGCCGAGAACGCGCCCGCGGGCACGCTGGTGATCCAGCTCAACGCCACAGACTCGGACGAGGGCTCCAATGGCGAGGTGGTTTACTCATTCGGCAGTCACGTGTCGAGCCGCGCGCGAGAGCTGTTCGACGTGGACGCGCGCACGGGCCGCATCGAGGTGCGCGGCGAGGTCGACTTTGAGGAAAGCAGCCTGTATCAGCTCTACGTTCAGGCCAAGGACATGGGGCCGAACGCCGTGCCCGCGCACTGCAAAGTGCTGGTCAAAGTCACGGATGTCAACGATAACGCGCCGGAGATTGCCTTCAGCACCGTGACGGAGTCTGTGAGCGAGAGCGCGGCACCGGGCACCGTCATCGCTCTGCTCAGCGTCACCGACAAGGACTCTGGAGATAACGGGAGGACGCGAGTGGAGATCCTCGGCGACGTGCCGTTCAGACTCAAATCAGAGTTTGGGAACTACTACACGGTGGTGACGGACGGCCCTCTAGACCGCGAGGTCGCCGAGGCGTACACGGTGACTGTCACGGCGCGTGATGGGGGCGCACCGCCGCTCTCCTCCAGCAAGTCCGTGGAGGTGCGCGTCTCGGATGAGAACGACAACGCGCCCGCGTTCTCGCAGGCCGTCTACGACGTGCACGTCACGGAGAACAACGTGCCCGGAGCTTACATTTACGCAGTGAGCGCACGGGATCCGGACGCAGGAGACAACTCGAGAGTGACCTATTCGGTGCTGGATCGAGACATCCTGGGCATGTCCGTGCTCACATACGTGTCGGTGAACCCGGAAAACGGCTACCTGTACGCGCTGCGCTCGTTCGACTACGAGCAGCTCAAGGAGTTCAGCTTCACCGTGGAGGCGCGTGACGCGGGCAGCCCCGCTCTGCACTCGAACGCCACCGTGCACGTGGTGGTAGTGGATCAGAATGATAACGCGCCGACGGTGATCGCGCCTCTGGGCAAGAACGGGACAGCCAGAGAGCCTTTGCCGCGCTCAGCCGAACCGGGATACCTGGTCACGCGGATAGTCGCCACGGACGCGGATGACGGCGAGAACGCGCGACTGTCGTACAGCATCCAGCGCGGGAACGAAGACGGATTGTTCCGGATGGACTGGCGCACGGGGGAGTTACGCACGGCTCGCAGGGTGTCCGCGGTCAAACGGGACGCGCAGCAGCACCAGCAGAGGCGCCTGTTCGAGCTGCTCGTGGAGGTGCGCGATCACGGGCAGCCCCCGCTCTCGTGCAGCGCCGTAGTCCAGGTGGCTCTAGTGGACGGACTTCCCGCGTCGGCTTCGGCGGAGGGACGCGGAGGAGGAGGCGGAGGAGGAGGAGAGCGTGAGCGCGGCGGCGCGGCCCGAGCCAAGGATGTCAGCCTGGACCTCACCCTGATCCTGATCGTCGCCCTCGGCTCGGTGTCGTTTGTCTTCCTGCTCGCCATGATCGCCCTGGCCGTGCGCTGCCGCAAAGACAAGAAGCTGAACGTGTACGCGGGCTGCAACGCGTCCTGCTGCTTCTGCTGCGGCCGACAGGCGCGCGCATCCCGCGGAGTCAGCAGCGGCAACGGGAGCAGCAAGAAGAAGCAAAAGAAGCAGAAAAAACTCAGCAAGTCGGACATCATGCTGGTGCAGAGCGCGAACTCGGCGGAAGTGAGCGCGCACGCTGGAGTTGGCTGTGGAGTCGGGAGCGCGCAGGTGCCCGTGGAGGAGTCCGGGAGCTTCGGTTCGCTCCGACGAGGCCAGAATTACTGCTATCAGGTCTGTCTCACTCCCGAGTCCGCAAACACCGACCTGCTCTTCCTGAAGGCATGCGGGGCGGGAGCGAGCCGCGCGGCCACGGACACCGAGCACAGCCCACGAGGAGGGATACACACCGCGTACACGGAGCAACAACAACCGGACATCATCTCCAACGGCAGCCTTCTGTCCAGCGAGGTAATGACAATAAACATTATTATTATTATTACTATTATTATTATTATTATTATTATTATTATTTTTTAGTCTGGCATTTAAAACTGTTATACATAAGATATTAAAGTTACATGTTTAATTATAATAGGGGGGAAAATCAACCCATGCAGTGATCATGATTATTCTGTAGGATAAAATAAAGCTGCAGAGCAAATGACCTGAGATATTTGATTAACGCTATAAAAAGCTAAATTGAAGTGTTAATTCAGCACTGTAAAAGCTAATGCAACTCTATAGGGGGTAAATGAACACTTTCTGAATTTTAGTTCTCAGTAGTTTAGTTTAGTCAAAGTTCCTCTAAAAGTTAAGTCACACTAATGTGTGTTAGAGACAACAGGAGCACTGACAGCACTTTCCTTTACTCTAACTCACTCTCCTAGCCTATCCCAGGAGGCTTAGGGCACAAGGCGGGGTACACCATGGACAGGGCACATACACATACACATACACACACTCACACGCTCATTCACACACTACTGGCAATTTGGGAACGGCAATTAGCCTAACCTACATGTCTTTGGACTGTGGGAGGAAACCGGAGTACCCGGAGGAAACCCACCAAGCACGGGGAGAACATGCAAACTCCATGCACACAGAGATTCGAGCCTGGTCGAGAATCGAACCCACACCCTGCAGGTGCAAGGCGACAGTGCTAGCCACTACACCACCGTGCCGCCCATTTTATCTAACACTACTCTAAAAACTAACTTTATGGTGTTAAAAATATCTAATAAAGTTATAAATCTAACGTATGCACATGAGTTATATGGCACTAGAACACATAATTATCCCGTACTGTTTTTTTTTAGAAAAATAAATGTCTTAGAAAGAATCCCCAGATTCGTGCAGCTTTGCTATTTCTTCCAACAAAATAAAAAGAATCAGCCATTTTGTTTGTTATAACAGTTCAATTTGCCTAACAGTAAGATAGTACAATAATATTTCTGACCTGATTGTTTTTTTTTTGTTTGTTTTGGGTTTTTTTGTTCAAAGTTGTTATAAAGTGCCAGAAATTGGGTTGCATGTACATTTTTTGTGTATTTCTCTAAAATATAAAACTTGTGTTGGAGTGAAAAACAAGAATCAAGATGGTTTCCTGGACCATCATGCAGGATGTTAATGCAAGATCTGAGATATATATGATATATAAACTGTGTGTATAGTATGTACAATTATATAGAGGGCATTATGGTGTCATATATTATGTCTTTTGTTTTTATTATAATCTGCTGAAGGTCTGAATTAGTCCAGTTAATGAACTGCTATTCAGCTTCTAATAGCCTTGCATATGGGTTTAATGAAGGAAAAGAGAGAGAGGGGGGGGGGGAAGAAAAGGAAGAATGAAAAATGAAGCTTTTACATCAACCAACACAAATTGCAAATACGGTGGTCTGTGCAGAAACAACACAGATGCATAAAAGCCATTTGTTCCGCTATGAGTCTGTTCCAAGTGTATGTCAGTGTGTAAGGAGTTCCTTACACACTTAATAACATCTGTCTCTCTCTCTCTCACTCACATACACACACTCACTCTCTCTCACACACACACACAGCACTGTATTATAGATGCCAGTCACGGTGCTGCGGAGGTTCACAAGAACAAAGATGTGTCTATAAGGAAGCTGCGCTGAATAGGTGCAGGATAAATTCCTGGCCCTCAGGGCAACTGGGAATAAAATCGATTCACGTTATAATCATTATAACCATCATTATTATTCATTATTACTGTTATTGAAGGCATCGTGGTCTTTATTGTAGTGTTGAGTTTCCTGATACAGCGTTTTAATAAACAGAACGTGCAGACAACGTGACGTGTAACTCATCCACCATCTTTCATTAACAAGATGTTTTTGTTCTCTTCCAGACGAAGCACCAGAGAGCCGAGCTCAGTTACCTGGTGGACAGACCGAGGCGTGTGAACAGGTAAAGGTCACCTTCACCTTCACCTTCACCTTACCCACATCACCAGCATGGCGTCTGGTTTTAGTTCTAGTTCATGTTCACCCAAATTGAAACGTTCATCTTTAGTAAGCGATTACTTTTTCTGGGAATCCGGAGTGTATGCCATGATGGCCGGAATACATTCATTAAAGGATCATGATACATTCACACACAGGGTGAGTTCAGTATAGCATAACGCTCTTGGTATGCTCATGAGAAATCTGAGAACCAGGAGGAAACCCTCTCAGATAGAGAGCAAAGAAGGCATGGAATTCCACACGTCCGAATTTCAGGATCGAACCAGGGACCTTAGAGCCGTGAGGCAAATCCAGTCCGTGCTGTATCACCCAGGGCCAATAGTTTTAGTAAAAAGGTATTGAGACTGGTGTTTTTTTTTTTTTGTCTGAATTAAATTAAAACAGCTCACTGATACATTTTTTTATTTGATAATGATGAGACAAAGGAAAAACTAATCTTCCAAAAAGCTGAAATAAATTGAAAGTTGAATGAGTTGAAAATGTAAGAAAAAGAAAATAGCATTGCAATCTATACGACAAATTGCAGTTTTATTGAAAGTGCCATACTCATGATATGAAAGAAAATTATTTTTAAAAATTTAAATAGAATTTTTTTTCCTTGTGTGCAGTTTGAAAGAAAGAAAGAAAGAACACAAAACAAAACAAAACATACAGTATATACAGGATAAAACGCCCTTTTTGTTTCTTTTTTCTTTCCTTTTTTTCTTTGTTTGTTTTGTTTTTTTTTGGACATGTAAGCAATCATCACTTAACACTCATGAATTAACGATGCTCATCTTGATCTCAAATCAAACCTTCAGTCCTTTAATCCTGGTCTCATTTCCAATTGAAAAACTTTTCCCTGCCCCACGAGTCCCGCAGCACTCAGCGCCTCGTCTTTCCTTTTCCTTTCCTACCAGTTCGGCGTTCCAGGAGGCGGACATCGTGAGTTCGAAAGACAGTGGACACGGAGACAGCGAGCAAGGAGACAGCGATCATGACGCCACGCATCGCGGGCACTCCTCCGGTCAGTCCACTGCGAGTTTTGTCTCGGTTTACACACACTGTGCTGTGACAGGCTACTACAGCACTTCATATTAATCTGTATTATTAAAGGTGCTATTTTATGCTGTGGCTAATTATCACAGTTAGAAACAGGATGCTGCAGTATGTGAGACAGGACACTGTGTGTGTGTGTGTGTGTATGTGTGTGTGTGTGTGTGTGTATGTGTGTGTGCTTGATGTAAAGAGCCATTTTCTCTACTCCCTGCTGCACAGGGCATGAAATCACTGCTTGTGCTCTCAGCTTTAATTTGGGATTGCATTTTTGTTTTTGGATGTGAGGTGGTTGAACATTGGAGGTATTTGTTGGAGAGGGGAAAATACAGTCGGTGTGTGTGTGTGTGTGTGTGTGTGTGTTTTGTTCTTAAGTGCCAGTTGAATGCTGATGTATTTTTGACATGTCTGGATGTATATTTCCAGATTTTGGGTGGAAATTAAATTAGGGAATATTCTGGTGGTATTTGGTTTGTTTGTTTGTTTGTTTGTTTTTGGGAGGTTTTTGAATGTCTTTGATAAGCTGTGTGTTTTTGAATAGGCTTTTAATGAGTGTTTTGGTTGTTATTTAAAGATAAATGTGTTTGTTTTGGGTTGCTTTGTTTTGTTTGTTTGTTTTGTTTTTAGGATGGCATTCAGTTGTAGGAGGTCTTACTTTTGTGTGGTATTGAGTTCTAGCGGTTGTGTTTCGAAAGACATTTTTTTGTAGAGCGTGAGGTTTAAGTCAAATTCTGTTGTAGGAGGTGTGTTTTAGGTTGTGTTTGGTGGAAGGAGGTGTGTTTTATGCGGTGTTGCTTGTAAGGGTGTGTTTAGTATAATGGTTGGTTGTAGCTGGTGAGTTTCGATGTCGTGGTTGGTTGTAGAGGGTGTGTATTAGGTGGTATTTGGTTAAACGATGTGTGTTTTATGTGGTATTTAGTTGTAAGTCGTGTGCTCTGGGCGATATTAGCTTGTAAGAGGTGTCTTGGGTGGTACTTGGTTGAAGCAGGTGAGTTTCTTAATCGTATTTGTGTTTTAGGTGGTATTTGATGAAAATAAATGTGTTTAAAGTGCTTGTAAGGGTGTGTTTTTGGGAGGAATTTGGTTGGTGGGGTGTGTTTTAGGTGGTATTTGGTTAAAGGGTTGTGTGTGATACAGTAGGAGGTATTTTGTTGAATGATGTGTGTTTTAGGTGGTATTTGATAGTAAGGGTGTGTTTTGTGAGCTATATGTGGGCTATGGGAGGTATTTGGATACAGGTGGTATGTCTGGAGTGGTATTTTGTTGCAAGAGTGGTTTTGAGTGGAATTTGCTTGTAGGAGGTGTGTTTTGGATGGTGTGTGGTTGTAGGAAATGTTTAGTTTCTCAAGAGAATTTCAAGAGAAATGTGTTTGTTTCTGCAGGGTTGTTTGGGTTTTTGGTACTAATTAGATATGGGGGGGGGGGGGGTATTGTATTTATTTTGATGTAAGAGGTGGTTGTTTTGGGGTGGTATTTGAATAAAAGGGTGCTTGTTGGGGGTTTATTTTGATATATTTTCCAAGAAAATGATAACTTTGTCTTTGAGGAAACCTGTAACAGGTGTCTAAACCTTAAAACCTCACAGCAGGTGATTTTTATATATTTATTATTTTTTTTAGCAAAGTTTACCAGTAGAGAGATGGTTGTAGTTTGTGGGTATTTGAATATGTGGTGTTTAGATGTATACTGTAAATGGAAGTTTGCATGTGTTAATAAAGTATGTCTAAAGGGTGTATATTATCAGAGTAAATGGGTGTTTGAGGTATTTCTGTATGTCGTTGGAATATAAATGAATGTCCGTATGTGTTGGAGGTATTTGTATATTTGGTGTTTGCTGTCTTAAGTATTTGGGCGCAGCAGTTGTTCTGGTGTTCGGTGTGAATAAATGTAAAATATTGGAGTTGTTCTGATACGGGGTGTTGGAGTGTTTTGTTGATGGCACTATTTGTATTCAGCTAATGACCGGATGCTTTGATGGTGATTGGATGTAGAAAGTATGTTGTACTGTACAGTACATTGTGGTATTTGAATATGAAGCACACTGGAAATCGATGTACAAGTATTTGGGTGTTTGTTGTTGGCGTATACTGTATGTGTGAGTGCGGTAGTGTGTGTAGAGGGTGTTTAGATGAAGAAATGGGTGTATAGGGGTGTTTAAAAGAATACTAGAAATGTATGGGTGTTGATGTTGGGGGTATTCTTATATAGTGTGTGTGTGTTTGAAGTATTTGTGTGTAGAAGGTGGTATAGATGGTTGAACATGAATTGTTTGAGGATATACAGTATTTGGAGTGTTTAAGTATAGGAAATGTTTTAATGTAGGAGGTTGTTGTAAAGGGTGTTTGGGAGTCCTAAGTATTCATGTATAAGAACAGTTCGACGGTTTGGTGTGTAATATATAGATGTTATTGTGGTGTTTAGGATTCATTCTGTGCATCTCTGGGAATGCAGTGTTTCTTTTTCTTCTTGTTTTCTAACAAGTCTGTGTTTTGATGAACACGTCGGTTCCAAACAGTAAACACACAGACAGTACTGGGGGGGTATTTGCGCTGCACCTGGTCTCGATTAGATAACATCATTGTTGTTTTTGAGAGATGCTCCTGAAACGGTCCGGATCTGGATTTAGCGCTCGTCAACATTCCAGGCTAATGCGGACGCTATCTGCCGTCCCCCTCGTGCTCATGGGAAACTTTGTTCTGGAACAATAGCCCCTAATCCCAGGGGGTGTAATCCCGTTGTTTGTAAATACTTCTACTTAATGAAGTTCTGCCGTAGCGTGACCTTCACTCGTTCACCGGCCACTCGAGAGACGCGAGGGAATTTAGATCAGGCCGGCGGTCTGCCATGCACTGTGTGGGAACACGACCAAACAGGCTGTGCGGCAAACAAACGAGCAATTCATTGACTACTCACTCCCCTCATCCCCTCCACCTCCTCCTCCTCCCCACAGCCCACATTCTGCTGTCCTGCGCTTTTTCCCCTGAGCTGAATCCCAAACGGCTCGTCGCTCCCTAGTTAGAAGCACTATATAGGGTGTGATATAACACTTTGTTTACCGGCCAATAAGGAGCCAGCTGGGATTTAGCTCTAGATTTTACAGCCTAGGGTGCGAATTAATGGATTTTGCACCCTATGAAGTGCACCATATGTCCAGTATGGAGATGCGCAGGTTGTGTACTAAATTAAGGGATTCAGTTCCGCACTACCAAGGGTGTACTTACATACTGTACTGTCTCTTCTTCTCTATACTTTACATCTACACTATACATCTACTAGTCCACTAATACTGTATATAATGGCACTTCATGCCATTTGAGATTCTTCTATATATAAGCGTAAAATATTGGATATAAATCAAGCAATAATATCTTTCCCACACTATAGAGGGAACTAAAAAGCTATTCGAGACCCAGCACTCTTTTTTTTTTTTTTTTTCCAATAGAGGTCTGCCGCATGGGGCGTGAAATAATAACGCTTTCTATCCTATTTAGGACACTTCATGTCGAACAAAGTGACTTTTGGGATTTGTCTCTTTATTTCCTCTTTATGGAAGTGCAGGACGTATGTGAAATGATATCATTTATCTTATAATAAGGGGAGAAAGTGCAGTACGTCGAGTGTAATATTGCAGCGTTCCCACCCTATGTAGGGTACATCTCGTTGTCTGTTTTATTTATAACCGAGTTAATGAGGGTTCAAGCGTAAGGATCTAAACAGTATCATCCCGTATCGTGCTGAGGCAGGAAAATAATCACCACCAGGACGGTGTGATGGAGTAGAGTTACTGATACAACACTGATGCTGATTGTTTTCCAATAAGCTCACATCCTCGAAGTGCTTTCCTCTTGCAAAAGTATTCATACCCCTTGAACTTTTCCACATTTCAACCACAAACGTAAATGCATTTTATTGGGGGTTTTATGTGGCAGACCAACACCAAGTAGCCCAATAAATTTGTAATGCAGGGAAAATGATAAATGATTTTCGTTTTATTTATTTTTTTACAAATAAATGTCGGAACTAGTGTACAGTATATACTACAGCAATTTCATTTTTAAAAGAAGGACACATTGCACTTTTTTTTTTCATTCCTTAATGGTTACCAATAAACTGCAAGCTGTAGAATAAGTGCCGACACTGGAGACTCCTTCCCTTAATACCCCATGAAAAATCCTCACACTATTACCAATAATATGGGTCTGTTATCTGTTATGGGAATGGAAAAAATAAAAATAAATCAACACCACACCTTCTGACCAATCAGATTAGAGAATTCAGCAGCGCCGCGCTATCAAAGTTTAGGCAGCGTTTATAACCTGAAGGCAATTTTCGATTCAGGACCGAACCCGCTTTAAATAATGGTGTTATATCAGTGCATACATATGGAAATGAAGTAATATAACGTTTTCCCAGAACTGTTTGGGATTCAGCTCTGTCTCTCTCTCTCTCTCTCTCTCTCTCTCTCTCTCGCTCTTGAGTGTTTATTCTGTTATCATGGCAGGCAGAGGAGGCAGTGTTGCTGTCGGGTGACGGTCACACAGTGAGCAGAGTGCAATCTCATGTAGGCTCGTAATGACCTGGCTGTGTACAAATAAACACAACCCAATAGATCTGATTAGCATCGGTTTATCTTTCGGCTCAACATTTGCCCTCTTCTCATTATCCTGGCGCTCACGATTTTAACCTAAAAATGTCTGTCTGTTTTTTTTCTTGTTTGTTTGTTTGTTTGTTTTTATCTTTTTCTCCTGAAAATTTCCTTGAAAACCAGGAACACTTTAATTGAGACTTAAAACTCCATCTGGACGAGGCATCATATTTACATCTTCATCTCTTACATAACATCAACCATTTCCTTTCCCATTTATAAGCTCCCTCTCTCTCTCTCTCTCTTTCTCTCTCTCTAATTAATTGCCATGCTGCAAAGTTATCTTGTTTAATTATGATAATTGAAAGCACACTGACTTGTCAGGGAATCTTTAAGCATGCCAGCTTTGTTCACTTTAATGAGAGATTTTTATTCGTCTATATATATATATTTTAAGAATTTGATATCAAATCTGTAGCTGCCCTGAACTTCATATAGACCGACTCTTGTTTTTAATTTGTCTTCTTTTTATATGCATGAAAAACACGCATTAGGGAATTTTTTTTCTTTTTTTTTCTCATATATCATGCAGGATGTTCAGCATCAGTCAAAAGTTTGGACACACCTTCTAATTCAGTTGTTGTTGTTTTTTAGTGATGTATTCTACAACTATGAAATCACACATATGGCATTAGGTAATTAAGTAACAACAACAAAAAATAATCAGATGTTATTTTAAGACACGAAGGTCAGCTGTTCCGGAACAGTCCTTGCAGGAACAGTATATTGTGTCGAGTGTGTTTGTAAAACCCATCAAAGCTCCATGATCATGAAACTGTCTCTCATGAAGACCTTCCCAGGAGATCAAGACCAAAACTGACCTCTGCTGCAGAGGAGACGTTCATT
>JAQMYG010000002.1:2657962-2671689 GCA_030014215.1 Clariallabes teugelsi
ACAGTGTAGTTCAGTATATAATTTATGGGTAAGTAAAGTAGTATTGTTCACAACATATAGTACAGTACAGTACAGTATAGTATAGTATAGTATAGTATAGTATACCATGTACGGTATGGTACAGTACGATATGGTACGGTGCGGTATAATATAGTATAGCATAGCATAGTATAGTATAGCATTGTATAGTATAACTGTAAAGTGTAGTATTGTATAATAAAGTATTGTATAGTGCAGTTCAAAATGTAGGTTATAGTACAGTGTGGTTTATAACACAGAGCATGGTTAACTATAGTGCACATTTAGGGTGTAATATAGAGTACAGTGGAATACAGTGTATAAAGGAGGTTATATTATATTAGAGTTTTATGCACAATGTAAGTCTACAGTGCTATTATCTTATCTTATTACCTATATATTGAATAAGATACGGTCTTATGTACTGTACTCAGTTATGGCCAGCTTCATATTTCTGCATATGTGTCTGTGTGCACGTCAGGATGTGGCCCATGGACATTCACACGTGATGACGTGCACATAAGATGAGTGTGTTTCCACACCAGAAGGTACTGCGACAGTGAAGAAGGACCAAAAATAATACGAGTTCTGTGTTTCTTTCACTGTGGGAATAAAAAATAGAAGTGAACACACACACACACACACACACACACACACACACACACACACATACACATACAGTAATGTTCCTGTAAAAAGTTTTTTTTTTTTTGAAAGAAAAGAAAAATCACGCGATTAATTATAAACCGAGTGAATTCACACTGAAAGCGTTTCTGAAGTGTTTTTAACTCGTCTGCACTCAGCAGTATGAGCGGCTTTAAATCCACAATTCTATCAATCAATCACTGAAAGACAGATGCTTCAGAATTTGTTATTACTGTTATTATTTTTAGTTGCTGTGGTTTACATCACCTGCACTGTGTGTTGAGAAGAAAGCAAAAGAGAGAGAGCGAAAGAGAGAGAGAGAGAGCATCCTACAGGATTACTAGTGCTGTTCTATAGCCATGCAGTTTATCTAATATATTACTATTAATACAATATTATGAGTGTAATTTTCCCTAAATACATCCACTATACAGTAATGTGATCATAGCGCTGTGTGGGAAGCAAACATGAACCTCGCTCGTGTTCATTTATACGCAGTGTTCCGTGCAGGGTTTTAATATAGAGGATTAGTGTTTATTAAAGACACCGGTCTGAGAAAAGAACCGCGTTCAATTCAGCGTTTTAACAAGTTTAAACATAATGCAGAGTTCAGAGTCATCTACAGAAGACGGAACATTTCAAATGCAAAAAAAGGGAAATTATACTATTTACACTATATTGTTTTTTCTTGCATTGCATAGTAGTCATCAGATTGAAACAATTAATGCGTTCGTTAGAATTTAATTAAACACAATGAACACATTTTGTAATGTCTCATTAAAACACACAGCTTTGATGAGACACATAGTGTGTAGTTAGCTCGTAGGAGGACTGCCTGCTAGCATCTGTTTGTGTTACCCATGATCCACCACTCTGTGTTTCAATAAAAAAAAACTATTCGCTAAGGCACGAAGTGTAAATCAACCTCGGTATGAAAAGCGTTCAAGTCAAACTGAGACTTTTGGTTGTGCAGAATAAGAGAGCGCTGCTCTGAGAGTAAAAACTCCCTTTATTTCTCTATATACAGTAATCTTCTGCTACATTATCCCAGTGTTTCACCACTGCTTGGACACCATCGAGGTAGAAAGTCTTCTCAGTACACCGTAGTTATGATCGAACTGCCTGCTTCACGGCCTCCCAGGAACTCCTTTGATGTTTGCCCAGACATGTGGAAACGGCTTGGAGAGAGGTCAGATGTGCATGTGGCAATAACTCCTAGTCGAGTTCCTGTAATGTTTAACAATTTATCCACTGATTTTCAAGGATTAGGCGTTTCCCCTGGAACGACTGCAGTGGGCTCGGAGCCACCTCGTCCGGGATCGTCATTCACTTACCTACAGACTTTTTAAAAACATTTTTAACTAAAAAAATTCAAAATATTTTACTGTGGCTAAGAGTCTCATCACTGTACTGTGCTGGAAGGTTCTGTAAATGTCGATCACTTTTACACCTTCATTCATCAGAAATATCATCAAGTCCTGGTTTGATTTGAACACCCCTTCAAGCATTTCAATGAAGCATTTCAAAATATCGCTGTTGGTTAGTCAATAAATATCTTAATAGAGATACAACAAACTTGAGATGGAAAATTCCTAAAACATTAAAATGTAGTGAATAATAGTTCAATTTTGTATTTCTCAATATACAGTAACAATATTTTTATATTTACATATTTTATACTACTACTACTACTATTACTATTACTACTACTAATAATAAACAATTCTAATGTTTAAAGTCTGATTGTTCAAAAAAAAAAAGCATTCACATTCACACTTGACCAAAAACACATTTGCTGATTTTTTATTTTAACACTCTTTTATTATCACACTGCGTTATTCTCTCTCATTCATACACACAATTTCTTCACACACCTAACACCCCAGAAATTCTGTGTGTGTGCGTGCGTGTGTGTGTGTGTGCGTGTGTGTGTGTGCATGACTCACTCCATATGAACACCATATGCATGTCCTAGTAGCAGGTTTCCTGAGAAAACATTACCATGCCAAATTGTCCAGCCATGTATTTGTGTATATGAGGTTAACACTTGCAATTTGTTGCATCAGTGTGTGTATGTCAGGTGTGCAGGTATCAGCTGGCATTACAAACATTAGTGGTTGCGGTGGGGTGGGACTGGGAAGATAGTCTGTCCCTCTGGGCATCATTACCCTGATGCTAACTCAGCCAACAGGAATCTCCCATCTAGCCTGCAGCAACCAGAAACAGTTTTAGCAGAACTCCAGCAAACCTCCAAAAAACCTTCTGAAAACTTCTGCCAAACCTTCAGCAAACATGTAGGGAAGCATTATCTTTTTTTCTTCTTCTTTTTTTCGAAATTCAATGTACAGTGCTCTACTAACCCCTTAACTTAAAAAAAGGAAAAGAAAAAAAATCTAAAAACTTTCCCACCATCAAGCCACTTCACTTTCAGCCTCTAGTAAATCTTAAGAAAGACTGAGAAACCTTTTTGAAACCTCTATCAGACTTTAGTAGTCACCTTAGACCTTTAGCAAACCTCCCACTTTCCAGGAACCCCATTATTTCTAGCAAACCTTTACTACATTTAAGCCAAACTTCTGAAAGTGGAAGAAAACCATTACACAGCCCTCAACAAATATTTAACACTCACTGTGGATCTTCAGCAAACCCTCACCCACTTCTAGGAACCTCAGTTATCTCCAGTAAGTCACTTTGTATCTCCAGTAAAGTTTCACCAACTTCCATAAGCCTAGTAAATTATGTAACTTTGCCACTGTCACATCACGCCTATTTGAAACTAAACCCCACTTATTGAGAACTCCTCCCTGTCAAACCTTTGCATACGTCTCTAGTTGGCATTGTACACTGATATTATCTTGAACCAATTACCCAACTATCTCCAGTCTGCCATTGGTAGACCTTTAGAAAAGATTCTGAAACATTTTTTGCAACCTTTAGAAACCTTGATGGAAAGTTTACACCAATTAACACCTACCTATCTTCACATATCTCCAGAAACTTGGAGAAAGCCTCCAGCATGCCATTGTTAAGCTCTAGAAAATATTATGAAATATTTTATGTAACCTTCAAAAGCCTTTAAGTCATGATGGAAAGTTTATGACAACTAACACCAACTATCTTCACATATCTCCAGAAACTTGGAGAAAGCCTTGGTGGATCCTTTATCTGCCTCCAGCAGCCATTATATACCTTCAAAAAACTTTCTTTCACTTCCCTAAATCCCCAACTATCTTCAAGAAATCTCCCCATAACGACTTTAAATCATCTCCATAACCTGGGTTAGGATTACCAGTCCTTCACCGACATATTATTTCTAGTAAACCTCTAAAGAA
Source organism: Clariallabes teugelsi (assembly GCA_030014215.1). Classification (NCBI taxonomy): domain Eukaryota; kingdom Metazoa; phylum Chordata; class Actinopteri; order Siluriformes; family Clariidae; genus Clariallabes; species Clariallabes teugelsi. The sequence continues at coordinate 2,661,958 of JAQMYG010000002.1, forward strand.
CCTTAAGAGAACCTCCATCCAACTTCACTAAACTGCCACCAGCCTCTAGCAAACTTCCAGCACAGCGCGGCAGGATGCTCTGACGCACATGTAGGTGTTTAAAGACGTGATAGATCGCTGTCTGTGTTGTTACATTTCAGTGACTCAAAGGCAGATGCCTGATGTCCATCACTGCCTCCTACTCACAGATCTCCGAGCATAAATCACCACCAACTCGTGATCATCACGAAAAAGATGTTCAGATCTCTTAAACAACCTGTATCATTTGTGTGCAGTGTGAGTGAGAGTAGATGCACGGCACCAGGCTCACAAATTGGACCCTGGATGTCAAGTCAGAGAAGAAAACAGACATTTTCAGGTTCTTGAACAGACTATAAGATGCTGCTGCCTGACAATTTCTCACTTTAATAAGTGCTAGGCTGCAGGAGTACTGCCAGGACGGAACGCTGGCTTGGTAAAGACTATATTCCAGACATTTTAAACACATAATGTACAAACTGCATTATCTAAATCAAATCAAATCGATACGCTTCACTGTCCATGAAAGCTCCTGTACAACGTCTGAGCTCGTGTGAGGTGTGTTTGGCTCTCAGCTGTGTGTATGAGGCAGCATTACAGAGAGGTGATTAGGCAGTGGGATGAATGGAAATGAATCTTCTTAATGAAGCAGACTCAGCAGCACAATAACAATTAACGTTTCTTCTTAATGCTTCTTGCTGCATCACATCACAGACTAATATACACACACATAGGGAAAGCGCTATTCGCCCTATTCTTCATACAGGACCTCACAGAGCGTAACGATTGGCTGGTGTCCCTGTGATTGACAGGTAGTTATGAGTATAACCCAGCCACCCAATTTTGCTCTCTTTGGCAGCACAAGTTTCAGTCTCCTGATGAAAGAGTTTTTGTTTGTTTGTTGCATTACTCATAATGTTTCTTTCATATATCATCCTTGGCAAAAGTCTTGGCACCCCTCATTTCTACATAGTGTAGATTAAATGAAAGAAATGGGAGCAAATGTTTCACTATGACAAATGCAAAGTGCGAAAAAATGAATGTTGTTTATGTAACAACCTCAGCAGCAACCTCATTTCCCCTCTCAATTATTCCAACCAGTCAGCACTTGGAATCACCCCGACCTGATCATCTTTGTTCATGTCTTAAGGTAGATGGTGTCTTTCAGGTGCTCCCGTAGAGGCGTCCTCACCGCAGAACAACCGATCTGCACCACAACGTGGCCCAGGTTTTACGCCAGATGCCCTTCCTGACACAACCCTTAGGGCTCAGTGGTTAAGGCATTGGACTACGGTTTGGAAGGTCCCAGGTTCAAATCCCACGACAACCAAATTGTCCCTGTTGGGCCCTTGAGCAAGGCCCTTCACCTTAAAACTGCTCAGGTGTATAATGAGATAAAAATGTATGTCGCTCTGTATAAGCGCGTCTGTCCGAATGCCTAAATGTAAATATGAATGTAACACTCCCAATTTAATTAGGTTTGGGACCGGCACTGCATCCCGTGGCTGGGGTTTCGGCTTTGGCTGGGAATCAAACCCTGGCCTTCCCACATGGTACAGTAGGCGAGAAACCTACCACTGAGTCATCGATGCCCTTCTTAAGGTAGATGTTAACAAAGAAAAAAAAGCATTCCTCTGAAACTGCTCAGGTACAGGGACTGGACTGAAAAATATGAGAGGCAAAAACCTGCCAAAAGTCCTTCAGGAAACCTGGAAAGAAAATACAAGAAAGTCTGTCTCTCCGGATGTAAAATATGAAGTAAGGAGAGGTAGTCGTTCTCATTGCTTGTCCTTGGCTACAGCTTTTCCCTTGTTCATGACCACTTTCCTCCTGCTACCATAAAGCAGGTGCCCAGTTATACAACATTTGCTCTCATGGTAGTGAATAAGTAATTATACCCACAGAGTGACCCACACTTAATTATGTAACATCCCCTGACGCGTGTGTATCTGAAAAACCCGCACGAGTACACGCTAAGCGTCTCCTCGCTCCGTCCTTCAGTGTGTAGGAGTGTGTTTCGACTCGCTCAGTTCCTCTGTTGGCAGCTTCAGCGCACACCTGAGAATCAAAATGGCTGCGCAGTCACAACAGTAACTGCGCGAGAGTGTTATTGTAGCTGTAGGTCTGTTTGGCATCTGTTACACCAAATTACATCAGCAATACGGAACCATTACCTGAGCTCCTACCACCCATAACAACAGCCAGCAGGGACGTGCGGTGTGTTTGTGGCATGTGTGCGAGTGCGTGTGTGTGTGTGTAAATGTGTGTCATCCCCAGACACTTGCCATTCTGGCTCACAGCTCTTTGCAGTCCCACGCAGCAGAACAAGAGGAGGCATTTGCAGTGTGTAGGGGAGTGTTAGGTTGCGCCACACGCCCAAACACACCACATCAACTGTGAAAGGCTTTACATAAGTGTTTAGACATTAGCATTTTGCTGACATGTTATTACCACCTGCGGTACACCGCTATATAGCATAGGGGCTTTATTTCCAGAGGATTTATCGCGCCCGAGATGATCGCCTGCCCTTCCGTCCTCTATAAACACGCCTTAAATTTAAGAGCTCTCTAATTTACGTACACGTTATTAAAAACACTTGTTCACCTGTAATTATCCAATCAGGCGATGGTGTAGATGGTGTAGCAGGACGAAGCAATTAATAAAACCATGCAGATGCAGGTCAAGAGCTTCGGTTCACATTAAACATCAGGAAACGTGACCTCAGTGACTTTGATTGCGGCATGGTTGTTGATCCCCTGGGATTTTCACACACAGCGGCGGAGCAGCTGGTGAGTTTTATAGCAGCGAAAGCGCAGCACAGGTGTCTGTTATTGCTCTATCGGTCTGTGTATGTTCTGTTTGATCCGTTTTATATGTTGGTCAGGGTCAGGTGCTTAATTCTCAGCTTCTCCTCATGAATAAGAACATCAAAAAATTCCAAAATCAGACAAAACCTGAGCGCTGTGCCAGCTTCTTCTTGGTTCTGGTCTCTAGACAGAATGGTGTGAAAAACATCAAACATTCAGGAAGTTTCTGTGTCAGAAGGTTCTGTGTCTGGTTCAGGAGAGAGATCAGTGGAGAGCAATCAGAACAACCTGGTTTGTGCTTACAGGAGGTCAACCAGTCCTTCCAACCGTGGTGAGCATGAAAGCAACTCAGGAATCCGAGGCTACACCGGACACTTTCTTTCCTTCTTTCTTTCTTTCTTTCTTTCTTTCTTTAACATTACATTGTCTTTTTCTATGGACGCACATTGGCATCATAAGAAGAGTCTTTGAAAAACACATTTTTAAATTGAGTCGCTACTGAATAGATTAAATTTCAAAATGTGTGTGTGTGTGTTTTTTTTTAAGGCTGATATCATTTAAATTATAGTTTTCTACACATTAGTTATATTAAAACGCATAAGTTTTCATTCGAAAATAAAGGAGAAAAAAATCTGACATTAAGTTATCTAATGCTGATTAAAAAATGGGTAGAAATTATTATTTTATTCTTTCCCAAAATTGACATCCTTGAAATCCTGTGCAGTTTAGGTGACTGTTGAATAATGGAGTTGATTTTATAAGATAAAAGAAGCATTTCCTATTAAATTATTGATTTTTATTGTGAATTAGAAGGCCAAGGTGTTCATTTGAGTTATTTATTTATTTATTTATTTTTAAATTCTTTATCTGTTTATGAAGTTAAGGAATAAATGAATGAATGAAACCTTAGAAATAGAATTGAGAAATCAAATAAAAAAACATTAATGATAACTTTCAGCATTTTTTTCTAAGATTACCACTTTCAAATTCCACTCTAGAAATAAAATAGAAAAAAACAAATATATATAAAATAAAAAAAATAAATAAAAATACGATTGCAAGCTAAGAAAGTCATTTCACAACTTAAATACACAAAAGTGTAACAAGTACAACAAAACAAATACATGCTGTTCTTAAGTGTTTAATTTTTTTAAATAAATAAATAATACTATTTAAAAAAAAATATATATAAAAAATAATAATAATAATAAAGAAAAACAGACCACCCCATGGTTAATTAATTAACCGTTTAGTGGTAACTATCAATCCTACGTCACCGCGCCACTCTGATTATTTTCCCATAGCACCATGACACAGAAGTGATGAAGTGCTTCCTGACAGAATCGTCACATGACTCGGTATGAACATAACCGCAAACGCAAACATATGCATCATATGTTACAGGTCAGGTTACATGTTGGATTATTAGATGTCCGCTGACTGTTAACCCTGACACCCCACTGTAAATCTGTCATGTTTATATGAATTTGAAAATGCAGGCGTATAACCGATTGTTATGATGACATAAATCATAGCATGTCGAGAGCGTGAGGAACGGCCTGTAGGCGGGCGAATTTCCGGAGAGATGCAGACATATGCAGGGAGAGAGAGGGAGAGAGAGAGAGAGAGAGAGAGAGAGATTGCAGGCTGAGAATCTGTAATACATGAAATGTTCAGCTTTTTTTCTCCTCTCTCCCTCTTATGTTCATATTTAAGCATCACGCTATATGCATTAGCATTTTGCTGATGTAAGTGGCACTGTGTCACATGACCATGTGTAGGCTTTCTGCAGCAAGCGGAGGATTTATTATATCCATCAATCCTTCGACTTTTAGTCTTTAGAGGCTTTATTTACTAAAAACATTGTTTTATATATAAACACAATAAACACTGAAGATATACTGTACATACATTAGTGTTACTGTGATCTGGGTCACATCTATAGGTATATAGGGGAAAAGAAAAAATAGAAAAGCAGATAGTTGGACAGAGATCATATATATATATGATGATATTTCACATAACATAAATTACCACATAATATTACTACAAGCTGAGCTGCAATTTATTTGCTTTGTTTACATTGGAATTAATGAAGCAGAAGCTCAGTGTTCATGTTACTGTACACATCAGAGAGAGAAAAAGAGAGAGCTTTAATAATTCTGTTATAATCTTTAATTATATGTCATGTACACCACAGTGCTGCTGAATTCTAACTGGTCAGAAGGTGTGATGTAGCAGGTTTGAAATTATTATTATTATTATTATTATTATTATTACTACTACTATGAGGGCTGTACTGAAAGTAATGCAAAAGTGGACTTAACTTTTTTTTTTTTTTGCGCGTATTGGTAGCAACATAGAACCCTTTATGAAAAAATCACTTTGTGGTTTGTCTTCAATGCTGCTCCTCACTTATTTCAACTTCTTCACCCATCACTGTGCACACTACTCTGGTCAATGGCGTCATCACCGTAAATGTTTTATAACACAGTGGGAGAGAATCAACTGCAGCAAAGAGGATTGGGTTCAAAGATGGCACAAGTGCATGACTCCTGATGGAGACTATATTGCGTTGTACCGTTGCATAATGGAAGAGTTACTCAACCAACACGTGTCGTTTGAAACACCAACGTCAGTCAATAAAAACAAAACCAAGAAGCTCTACAGCCCTCATATTTCATTAATGCAATAGTTTTAATACATTATCACTTCCATAGCGTCTCGTAGCAGCAATGCAATGTGCGATTGAAGGCTTTTCATGTGATAACACGCAAAACGAAACTAAACAAGATGATTAAAAGAAGAAATTCTACCACTTTGCCACCAATGCGGTTCCAGAGCTAGTTCGGATCCGGTGCGCAATTTTGAACCAGTTTTTAGTTTTCAATTTATTATTAAATTATGTAAAGTGCTCCATGTATTAATGTCCCTTTCATCCTTTGTTACCATTTTTTTTTTTTTTTTACATACACTATTATTACCATGGCATGACATGGTCATGTGATTTAGGGGGTTCATTATGAGAGGGTGTGAACACACACACGTACACACAAAGGTGCGCGTGCACACACACAGTCTTATCCTTGTTCTTGTTCTACCTCTCTGCTTCTACAGTTAAAAAAAAAAAAAAAAAAAAAAACTCGGGTGCTTTGCTGCTCGAGTGCCCAGGCGTTCTTGACACCTCAACAAAGTCATGGCACACGACTTCATCAAGCTCCAGTTAAGGCCCCAGACCTCATCAAGACAAAGTGAACGTGAAGAACGTCCTCGACGTTAAAGTCAAAGCAAAGTGAACTTCGAGCAGTTACTAAAGCCAGTGACCTGAATAGAGCAGTCACGCTTTATGCTAACGCTTTTAAAAAATGAAACCCGGTTTTATTATGTACAGCTTGTCAAACATTGTGGATTTAAAAGAGAGGAAGAAAGAAAGGGAAAAAAACAGGCTTTAAAATGTCAGAGAGATAGAAAGAGAGAGAGAGAGAGAGAGAGAGAGAGAGAACATAAAATATAACATAAAGTTAATGTTAATCTCTTTGCATTGATATTTACATTGACCTTGAGTTAGCGAAAGCGAACTAATTTGAACTTTGGGCTTTAAGTAAAGCCTGGGGTTCGTCGTCATGGCGTTTACACCCTGATCATGAGGGGGCGTTGTTTAGGAAAATAAATATACTAAAATGCTTATTATTATTATTATTATTATTATTATTATTATAGTTACAGTATTATTTCTAACATGTTTACAGTTTGTGTGTGTGTGTGTGTGTGTGTGTGTGTGTGTTTATCCCTTAACAGCCTCAGACTCAAAAACAATGCAGAAGCTCATTAAGGAATTTCAGTAATCTCAGATTTATTAACTGTAAATTTCTCAGGATTAGTTTGTTATTGCAGTGTGTAGGATATAAATTCTCAAAATTCAGGTTATTAAAAAGTCACTGTTAACCTCAAAATGAAACGTGACCAAAATTTGACATTTAACCTTTAATAAAGAAAATATATTTAAAGGAATAATGAAAACAAACAATCAATATTTTTCAATAGATCGGTCTCTTCCAAACGGTATGTGTGCAAATAATAATAATAATAATAATGATAAAAGAGACATAAAATGCTTATGAATATAAAATACAATTACAAATACAAATACAAACTTTATTTAATAGTTTATCCCGTTTGATTTATTTAATAATTAAAAAGTGTTCCATAAACTTTATTTCTTGTTGCAAACTCCAACGCCATTGAAAAGGCATATTATTTAAATGCACAGTGTCATTTGTTTATTTATTCACTTATTTATTTATTCATTTATTTATGCTTAGCAGACCTCAACCAAATGGTAGAGATGGTTAATTCAAACACATTTTTAATGAGCTACTGTACATTGACTCAAAACGTGCTCTACCAAAACGTTGAGCAGAACATTGAAGGGTTAAAAGGTTTTCAGGTCGCCTTGAAGACTGAAGCTTCAGTATGAGGAGGTTAGGAAATTAGCTCTGAAGACCTCTGGGGTGTTGCTATTTTTGGGCTCTAATTGGTTGCGAAGACGTCCCCAATAGGTTTCTGGTAGTGGAGACGTCCTGCAGTCCTACATGTGTCTCTGAGTGAGCTGTGATGATCCGCAGGACTACCGTGAATCCTGCCTCATCAGACGGGCGAAGACCTCAGGGTGGGACAGACTGCTGCAGGAAATCAGCGAGACAGGTTTAAAAGCTAAAGTTTAAAAATATAATGAGTAGCAATTAACACATTACATCTCACTTGATTTGATTTGCTTTTTTCCCCCTTTTTGATCATGTGACACCTGAGACTCTACTCTCACCCGCTGTAGTGATTTAAAATAAATCTATGTAAAAAGAACAAACAAGCGGCGGTGCTCGTGTTAGTTCGCCATTACGTCATACACACTCACACACTCACGCTCGCTTTTTGTCTCACATTTTTCACGTGTAAAATGTCCGGGAGAGCACGAGTCGTGATGTTTAGCAGACTCGAGTTACAGACATTTCATCACCAATTAACCTCTGATCTCACTAATGAGCAGCTGCCAGAGCAAAGGCCAGATGCTGTAATCAACACACACACACACACACACACACACACACACACACACACACACACACACACACACACAGGATCTTGTTCTGTTACTCAGAGCTGTACTGTGATTGATCACCGATGTCTTGTGTGATTATTTATGTCGCGTTTCTGCTGATGAAAGAGAAAACAAGGTGCGAGTCTGGCAGGTTTTCACACCGACAAAGCGCATACACTCGAAAATGAGCGTTCACTTGTCTGGAACTTGCCATCAGGAGGAAAAAGTGAGCAAAAAGAAAAGAAAAAAAGAAAAGCCACACAGAACTGTTCTTTCTGGTGCTTCAACTCTGCACTCGCTTCATATAACCTGTTTATATATTTATTCTTTTCATATAATTAAACTCACTTTCAGTAGACATGTAACACTTTTGGAAAAAAGGGAATAAAATGCATACCAATTATATAACAGCTAAATATAATTCTGTAATTTAGGGTTTAAGGTTTTAAAATTTGGATGAAAAAAAATGCATAAAATATGTAAGAAATGCTGCTCTTGCTGCTCTTGCTGTACTTTAATTATTTTGAATCAAATATAAATGTTTTTATTTATTCATTGTTTTGTTTGTTGTTGGATTAAATTGGAAGGAAAAAAACGGCACGGATCTTAAGGGTTGATTAAGAAAATGTATTTGAAGCTACAGTATAATAATAACACCCAATAAATATTTTTAAATAGGCCAAAGAATAGGTCTCTTCCAAATGGTTGAGAAATCACTTCATGGTAAAAGTATCAATACATTTACAAATACCAAGTCATAATGATACTGGTGACACAGTGGCGTAATGGTTGGCACCGTCACCTTGCACCTCCAGGGTCCGGGTTCGATTCCCACCTCGGGGTCTGTGTGTGTGTGTGTGTGGTGTTCTCATGTTCTCCCTGTGCTTGGTGGGTTCCCTCCGGGGACTCCGGTTTCCTCCCACAGTCCAAAGACATGCAGTTTAGGTTAATTGGCGTTCCCAAATTGCCCGTAGTGTGTGAATGACACTCGGGCATCCAGCTGGCAACCCGACCCCTTAAATAACTGCCACAGACAATTGCCAGATGGAACAAAAAAATAATAATAATACAATTCAATACAAAATGCTTCTTCTTCATGTGATAAAAAAGTACAAAAGGACAAATGTATTGGGACAATAAATACATTTTATTTCTCATTGTATTTTGTATCAAGACAGAAATTGTTACATGAAAAAAATAACCAAATATGCCATTCGGTAAAGGGTGCACAGACTTTTACATAAAACGGTACAGGAGCTAACATATGTTTGGACGAGGAAACAGAGGGATAAAGAGGAAGTGAGGGAGGACAGGGACGGAGACGGATTGGTCACTAATGCACACATCTCACCAGAAACACAGTGGAGAGAGAGAGAGAGAGAGAGAGAGAGAGAGAGATGGGGGGGGGGGGGGGGTTTTAATATAAATTTAAATGTAGATTAAGAAAGACAACCAATAACAAATCAAATAGATTAAAAAAAGAGTGAAAGAGTGTCTTTGAAAAAAACACAGAAAGGGAAAGAACAAAAGATAGAAAAACAGAACCAAAGAGAATCACATGGAACATGAATGAGAAAAGGGAGAGAAAAAATACAAAACTAAGTAGATAGATAGATAGATAGATAGACATTTTTTCCTGTGTGTGTGGAGTTTACATGTTCTCCCCGTGCTTGGTGGGTTTCCTCCGGGTTTTTGGGTTTCCTCCCACAGTCCAAAGACCTGCAGATTAGGCTACTTGGCGTTCCCAAATTGCCTGTAGTGTGTGTGTGTGTGTGTGTGTGTGTGTGTGTGTGTGTGTGTGTGTGTGTGTGT
>JAQMYG010000002.1:2671826-2682001 GCA_030014215.1 Clariallabes teugelsi
TTGTATCTTGATAAAGAGAGAGAGAGAGAGAGAAAAGGGATGAAAATTGACAGAGAGCAAGCAGTGTTGAGAAAAAGAAACATAGAGAAAAGAGGAAGACCGAGGTGAAGAGGAAAGGGAGATAAAGAGAGAGAGAGAGTAAATGCTCTTGAGAAGGTGGGGGGGGGGAGGGGGGTAAATAAACCATCTGTATTGGAGTTATTGCGAGTTGACCATCGTTCATTAGCTCCTGTTAAATCCAGACCTGTGTGTAAAAAAACACATTTTATTAAAAATATTCATGAGTTAAAAATTCCGCCTCCATTAACGCCGTGCAGTTTTTCAATAATGGACTTACCGCCGTTTTCAACTGTTTTTTTTTTTTTTCCTTTCCTTTTCTAATATAACAGCTGATTATTATTGAACTCTGACCCGCTTTAACATTTTTCAAAAAGCTCTCAGAACTTTTGGGCGCAGCTCACCAGTCGTGTTAATGAATCACACCGAGAGTCAATTTTACGCTAATTAATAAATAATCTCACGCGCTGTTATAGACTTATAATGATTTAATAACTATATATATATATATATAATTATATAATTATAATTTACTAACTTCTCTCCATTATAGATGTCGCTGTGACTTTCCATCAGCTTTACACAAAACGGCAGCAACATGGTCGTGCGTGTTCACATCTGTTGTCTTATTTACAGCTCGCTCTTGATCCTGCGTCAGTGAACTCTGTAGTTATTTTCTGATCAAAACTACGCCTGAGTCGTCATGACAGAGACTGAAAATGCACCAGGCTGCACTTTGTCTTTAAGACATTTATCAATACAAAGTTACACATTACTGTGTGTGGAAGATCGATGGCGAGAGATCCGACGGGATTCTATCTAATTTCCTGCTTTTTTACTGATTATACTGTATCTTACTGACAGATGATGTCATTACATCAGGCCGCACGGTGGCATTGTGGTTATCACTGTGGCCTCGCACCTCCGCCTCAGGTTCGCGTGTTCTCCCCGTGCTCGGTGGGTTTCCTCCGGGTACTCCGGTTTCCTCCAACACTCCAAAGACATGCAGATTTACAAATTGTCTGTAGTGTGTGAGTGTGTGCTTGTTTGTGCCCTGTGATGGACTGGCACCACGTCTAGATTATAACCCGGGTAGTGCCCCGAGTACCCCGAGGTTAGGGTTAGAGGCTTCCTGTGACCCTCCGTAGGATAAGTGGTATAGAGGATGAGTGAGTGAGTGAGCAAGTTTAAAATCACAATACAGAACAAAAACAAACAAACAAATAAACAAACAAACAAACAAACAAATAAATGCATTAGAAATGTAAACATTGGAAACTGTACATGTAGCGCAGTGTGAAGAATTACAGCACAGACTTTCTACACCTCCTGACGTTCCTGTCTGTCAGGCTTCACATTCTCCTCCAGATCACAACACACACCGCTGAGAGAATCTTCTGGAGTGTCTTATCAATCATCTGCAGGCGTCTGCTGTGACATCATCATACACCGCATCCATGGCAGCCGGGAACCGGTTCATCGTTAGCTGATCAAACACTTTAAACACTGGAGAAGTCAAGATTCACCTGAGAGCAGCTCATCAATTCAGGACAGATTTACAGAACAACAAATACGTTTAATGTATAGAAGAAAAAAAAACCCATGACATATTATGAGAACTGGTTCAGCCATTTTGCATGTAATGACGAACACAAAGAACTGATGCTTTGATGTTTTTTGGGAGAGAGACGATTCAACAGAGAAGCAGTAAACTACATTTTGCTCATCTCGACATAAACGACAGACGATGAAGCAAACAGCAGACTGTTGTACAGAAACATTTGCATGAATGTAGGAAATCATTTGCGATTTGTTCCAAAGAATGAGAGGCTGCTTTTATGATGTGCACAAGTGACAAGATGAAGTGAAGTTGGTACAAGTGGTTTTGAGAATTTTAGTTCTGATTTGGGAAATGAACCAAAGTGACTGAGAAAAAAAACATATTTACAAAAAAATAAACATTTTTTTCCCTAAATCAGTTTCCTTTTCTTAAAGACAAAATGTTTATTTTGATAAATCAATTTCGCTTTTGATTTACGGATTTAAAACAAACAAATAAAGTTATTCTCTTTTTTATTTCTAAAAAGATATTTTTTCTTGTCTATCTTTCTAATTATACCTCATTGTATCTATCTTATCTGGATTTATAGATTTTTTTAGAATAAAAAATCCATATTCTTTGCCAATTTCTTTCATTAAATTGTTCTTTCTTTTCATTTTAATTATATTTATCTACCTGGTTCATAAAAAGTAATTTATTTCTTAATTTAATTTAATAAACCTTTTTTCTTTCATTTTCTATTTTTTTTTGATTGACTTAATCAACTCTTTCTGTTTTTTTATTTACCAAAAGTCCCTTTTTTCTTTTAATTTATTTGCATCAAAATGTTTTAGTTTTCATGTATACATGTGACTTTCTTATTTCTTTTCTTTACCCCCCAAAACTTTCTTTTTTATGCATTATTATTAAATAATCTTTTCATTAAAATCTTATTACTATTTTCCTAACTTATTTGTTTTGCCAAGCATTTATTTATTTAATTTACCAAAACAAATTCTCCTTTTTTTAATTCATCAAAGCATTTTCTTTTCTTTGCATTTATAAATTTGTCTTCTTTCTTTTGTTTTGATCTGTCTGATTTGTTTTGAATGTCTTTACATTAAAAGAGAGAGTGAGTATATTTATAGATTTGTGTATGTTTCATATCCTAGTCTTTGGTGATTAAAAGTAAAAGGTGCTGTAGTTGGTGTGAGTTTAAAGGTCAGCTCTGTCACTGGGCCACGTTTATTCCCTTAATAAAGACTCTGAGATCGGGTTCCTCCCTGTGCTTCATGTCTTTCAGCCTCATTTCAGGTTGTAAGAGAGAGAGAGACCGAGCGAGGACGAAGTTCTCAGACAACTTCAGCTCTGGGACTGAAGGACGAGTGCTCGGGGACAGGAGGAAAAAACCTGCACCAGTTTGGACCTTAAACTCTGTTCCAGTTTCCACCCTTCCTCGATTTCACCGTCTCTAATTTTCTCTCTCGCCGTTCCGACTGTGCCCTCGCTAATATTAGTACGTTTATTAATTATATTAAATTAACTGTCAAAATGGTTAATTAGCATAATTAATGTGGCGTGGCTCAAATTCTCAGTGCTCTTTCAAAATGTTAAAATAGCTCAAAGTGAATTGTCAGAAATGCATAATTACTGTAATTAATTAACCTTCGAGTTCTGGTGGAGGTCCTGAAGACCTTCTTTAAGGTTCCAGCTCAAATAATGTACTTACAAAAGCATGTATTCATTTATGTATGTATATGTATGTGTTTGTTCATTTATTTATTTATTTTTAGCTGTATTACTCCATAATAGGAATTTTTTTTAAAAAAGGACTTAACATGAATGAATACAATTATTTAAAAAAAAAAGACAGAAAGTGAGGAATATAATAAATAAATAAATAAAGGGGGAAGAAAGAAAGAAAAAAGAAAGAAAGAAAGAACATGAATGAATGAATGAATGAATGAAACAAACAAACAAATTAATTAATTAATTAATTAATTAATAAAAGGAGAAAATAAGAAAGAAAGAATGAAAAAGAGAAAGGGGGAACATGAATGAATGAATAAATATATAAAATAAGAAAAGAAATAATGAAAGTAAGAAAGAAAAAGAAAGAAAGAAAGAAAGGAGAAGGAAAAATACGGATAACATGCTGATTATAAGAAACAGGGAAAGTTAGTTAGAAATAACACATGGGACAATAAACAGACAAACAAACAAACAATAAAAAAACAATAATAGTAAAAAATATAAAATTGTAAAACTTTTAGATATAAGAACAACAAATAACATATTTGTAACACAAACTCATTGTTCATTTCTTAATGTTTGCATTGATGTTACATTTTTTATCTTTAATTTACTTTTAATGTTATTATTATTTTTTTTACCTCTACACATGCATACTGTACCTTTACATAGCAACAGCTGGATGGATTTCTGCCTAAAACTCCTTAAAATAACTCATTGTTTTGATCTGCAGTTATTGGTACCAGGTCTGGAAGCGCACCAGGCAGACAAACACGACTCCAGAGATCCAGAACAAAATGGTGAGTTAGTGTTTGATGACTCACTTTAGGCGCTCCTCGTGTTTGCTCATCGTCCCAGCAGCGTCTAAGTGACACCAGGCAGTTCTCTCCAACCCACACATGATCGCTCTCAGTAATAGAGTTGTGACTGCGTATTGAAATCCGTCTGAGGAGGAAATATTCTGTAAGGGAAAAACTGCAGGGATGAAGCTACACCGCGTGGCTCGTCTGTCCTCATAGCATCTCTCATCTTGTCTGTAGAATATAATACACATGTGACGTCAGTTATAATTACTGATCAGTCATCTAAAGTCTTAATAAGGCTACATTATTATTTATTGTTCGAGATATGAATTAAATTGTCCTAACTCATGGTAATGTACATAATTATCGTCTTTCATTATTAGACAATCCTGATCTGCTAGCAAAATGTCATCTGGTAAAGGTTAAATGCTGACTTGTAGACATATATATGTTACTAGTGAGTCACTGATACTGAAACTGGTCTAAAATTTAAATTTTATTTGTCACATGCAGCAAAATGCTTATACGATTGTTTGTGACCTAAAAAAAGAAAGATATGATAGAATAGAAAGATAGAAAAATGTTACTGTAATAGGAAAGAAATTGCACTAAGATGCAAATGTAATTATTATTTTTTTTTTTAATATTTGATATTATGTTCCTTGATTGATATTGATACTCCAATATAAAGATCGCACGATACTATGAGACATACGATCTGAAACAACATAACACTGATTTTGATTTATTTCGCGTTTCATAATCGAAGCATATCTGGTGAAAATATCAAGAGGAAGCTCTACAGCTTCTTTCGAAAAATTTTAATTTTCGAAAGCAAAAAGTTCCCATGAAAAGCAGCTCTCTAACATTATAACGAACAAGTCTAGTAAAGTTTATGGAAGACTTTAAGCACAGTAGTATGATGAGACTATTAGCCGCAGAAAAAGATCAATACATTTTCAAAACATATTAAAAAACAAACAAAATAAATTAAAAAAACATTTTAAAGAAGGCCATCAGTCTATAAACATTTAACACCTGATCCTTTAAAATAATTTGAAGATTATTAATTATTATTATTATTATTATTATTATCAGTTGCATCTGCAGATGTTGCGTGTTTACTGAGTCTTGATTGAGACAAAAATTATGATGTGCAATTCTGATTCAGATTCAGATTAGGCTTTAGAAACCACTGAGAGTGATTCAGAGTCTTGCGACAGGAGTACCGAAAGTAAAAGTTGAAAACCGTGCCTTCAACACTGCACTTTTTTAAAACATGTGGCGTTCTAAGGGTTAAAAATAGAGAAGCAGTCAAGTTGATGTGATGTCACTTTAAGAAACTGATAGTTGAGAATTCTAACACGAGTTGACTCTATTTCTTTTTGGCAGGTTTTGTAGTTTTAGGCATGAAATTAAAGGAAAGTCTCAACGTTTAAACACAGCATTAATACAGCCGTCTCACGCTGTTCCTCTACGGAAAACATTTCTACACTGTAGATGGTTGAAACTGCAACTGCAGTGAGGAGATCTAGGAAGAAATGAAAAACTTTGCATAGCTGGAGTTCTGCCTTCATAATGTGTCCAAGATGGAACTGGAGCCAAGGAAGCACTCAGGAGAGCCTCATGGATGTGTGTGTGTGTGAGAGGGAAAGAAAGATAGAAGACACAGAAAAAGGGAGATAATCACGGAGGATATTTTCATGTAAGCTGGGAGGAAATCTGATTCAAAAGACTGTAGCGTCTTTGGCAGTGGTGTGCCTGAGATATCTGAGGTGTGTGAGAGAGGTAGATGTTTCAGTCACGTATGTGTCAGATTCCAGTTCATGAAAAAGTGAATCAGTTAGAAGGAAGGATGAAAAAGTCAAACCGGGCATGAAGTACCATCCAAAAGTTCAGACACACCTTCTAATTCAATACTGTATATGTTTTGTTTTGTGATTATTTTTTATATTCTAGAACAATACTGAAGATTTCAAATCTATGAAATAATACATATGGAATTAGATAATTAAGTAAGAACAATGACGACAAAACAAAAACAACAACAACATCGCTGTTATTATTTTATGACATGAAGGTCAGCTGCTCTCGAACAGTTTTTGCAAGAACAATATTGTGTCAAGTTCATTTGCAAAACCCATCGAGCACTCATGATGAAACTGGCTCTCATGAAGACCTTCCCAGTTTGATCCTCTGCTGCAGAGGAGAAGTTCATTTTGAGTTACAGCACCTTAGATTAGAGTTACATCACTT
This sequence comes from Clariallabes teugelsi, assembly GCA_030014215.1. Taxonomy (NCBI): domain Eukaryota; kingdom Metazoa; phylum Chordata; class Actinopteri; order Siluriformes; family Clariidae; genus Clariallabes; species Clariallabes teugelsi. The sequence continues at coordinate 2,678,235 of JAQMYG010000002.1, forward strand.
TATATTTACTGCATTTGGCAGACGCCCCTTATCCAGAGTGACTTACATTTTTATCTTGTTATACATCTGAGCGGTTGAGGATTATGGGACATGCTCCAGAACCCAAGAGTGGTAGCATGGTGGTGCTGGGGTTTGAACCTGTGACTGTCTGATTCATAGCCCAACACCTTAACCACTGAGCTACCCCTGACCCATGACCTCAGATTAAGTAGCAGACAATAGCAGAGTAAAATCCATAGGGTGTTACTGGCATGACTGCGCACCAGTGCACAAAGCCAGGTCCATGAAGACATGGATGAGTGTGAAAGAACTCGACTGACCTCAACCCGATAGACCACCTTTGGATGAAGAATTGGATGTTACTCAAGTTCATATGCATGTGAAAGCAGGCGAGCGAATACTTTTTTCAAAATATAGTGTATTTTGGATGCCCTTATTATTGTTTTACAGTGAAACAAACATCAGGAATTACAAAGTGTGTCCAAACTTTTGACTGGTACTGTATGTGCAAACAATCAAATCTATACTTTTAACTTAAATTCTAGTTTGTGAAATCTTTTGCATCATTTCTAAGCTTTATGGATGTTTCAGGAAGCGAATCCGTTTATCTCAAACGTACCGTTTGTAGCTTTTAATATATAAGTGAGGACTAAAGATAACAGGTAACGATAAACGTATTAAAAGCAGAACGTTTTGTAATTTAATTCATACACATTGTAATCATTGGCAAATTTCTGTTCAGTAAGTAGATAAAATGCTCGAAGACATAAAGTTATAAACATATAATTGGATTTTTTAAAAGTTGTAACAGTAACCTTTTTGATTATTTTCCCATTTCAACATAGCCTCGAGTGTTTACTGCTTACATAAGATGATACAGGTTTTAAATGAAGTCATATATATACTGTATATATATATATTTATACATTTCTTTCTGCACTGAGAGATACCGCTTAGCTCTTCAAGCCCATTTTTTTGTATGTCTTTTGACCTTTTTTATAAAACACATCTAGGAATCCACATCAAAGTTTTGCTCTACTGGATTATATATTAATCATGGGATTTTTGTGTATTAATGTTAAAGTATCAGCCATTTTTCTTTCCTAGCAAGGCTAAAAACTCTGGAGACCCTAAAAAAATTAGCATGGACACCTACACACACGGCTCTTGACTAGCCTCCTTCTCATTCAGATCCAGTTAATAAATGCACTTGTTATTATTTTGTGCTTGTTAAAACAGGCTTTGTACACACACACACACACACACACACACACACACACACACACACACACACACAGAGTGCAATTATCACCCTGGATAAATATTTCTCTCCATCAGGCGTTTACTCACACTCGCACTCTGTCAGTCCCGCGGCTGTAAGCACGGACTCCTACGCAGTTCACGTTCAAAGTGTACGCCTCTGTGACACGGATCAGGTTAGAGCAAGAACGGCAGCCGCATCTGTAGCGTTAAAGTTATGATTCAGCTGTTGATTTTTGCCATTTGTTGTTCTGTTGATTAACTTTTCTTGAGTCGATATCGTCCTATAGAACTCTGTAGACCTACAATAGAGCTCAATGTTGCTTCTGCTACAGCATTACTGTTCATCCGAATTCCAGTGCAGTTGTATCAGACTCCAGGGAAAGTCTAAGAAGACAGGCTTTAGAATGTTTCTTTTCAAACACAATCTCATCAGTTGTTTAGAATGATCATATTTCCACAGCACAATAAAACATCCAAAAGTTACACAAGAGTTCTTCTAATAATTTATAAAATTCTCTTTAATTCTCCATTTGCATCTCATGAGATCTCAACGAGAAGCCTGTAGTACTCTAAGTTCTCTCACACCCGTTCTATTACTTTCTGGCATACAATCTTTAAATCCTGCTTGTAATTATTGTGTGATTTCGTTAACAATGGTTCAGACGAATTTGTTCTAATCGAGTATTTTGAAATGAACAAAGTGCACATTGTAGACACAAACTGCTTCATAACCAGGGCGAGTCCATATTTAATATTTAATTCTCTCGATTGGGGCAGGAACTACGAGGTTCTCTGGTGGGTTAGCGGTTAGCGTTCTGCTTTCTGCGCCATGGCCTGGGGTTCCGTTCCTGGTGAGGGAGCTCGCCCCAGACACTGGAACCTGCACAAACCGACGCACTCTTGGGTAAAAAGGGCAAGTTGTGTCCCGAACGGCATCTGGTGTAAAGCAATTACCCGAAACCATGCCTGAAGCACTTCTATGGAACCCTTTGTCCAAAACTTTATACTTTTTTTCTCCTGTAGAACTTTGGTACTAAAGATCTGTAGGATTTCCATTTGTTTGTCCTATAGACTTTCAGTAGAACATGTACAAGAGATCCTTTAAATCCTTTAAATTTGTAAAAAAAACAAACCTTCTTATCATACATTTTACTAAAATCTTTCTAAGTTACCTCATGAAGCTCAAATATACATATATTGATTGTCTGGTAACGAGTTATACGTACCTACTGTATAAACTCATGTTTTTTATTAAAATTAATGATTTTAAATAAAGTGTTCCAAACAAATTTACAGGGTGGGTGAAAAATTATTAGGCATTAAAAATTGGTAATAAAGTCCAAATTTAATACAAATTTATAGAAACAAATTGTGCATGTACTTTATTACACAGGAAAATGAAAGCAAATCTTTAAATTTCACCGTAGGCACTGATGGCATCAACCAGTTTAATCAAACGGCCGGGGATGGAATGCACGACTTCTTCTTCGGCGGGAAGTCATTTGGGATATTGCTGAGAGCCTCCTGAATCCGTGCCTCCAAGTCCTCCAGTGTGTCCTCCAGCATTTCCCAGCACGTTGGCATTTGGCTGGGACGACGTGGACCTCATGAATGGCCTCCAAGAAGTCCAGATCTCACTCCATTAGATTTTTTCCTGTAGGGCTACACAAAGCAGGAGGTGTACAGATCAAAGCTTTGCACACTGGAGGACTTGGAGGCACTACGTATACACTTCCAATTAGTTTCAACAAATTTGATTTAGAAATGTGAACTTTATTACCAATTTTTAATTCCTAGTTACTTTTCACCCACTTTGTATACAACACGGACACTTACTGTATGACTAGTAACCACAAGACATGGTGACGTCGTGGTTAGCACTGTGACCCCACATCTCCAGGGTCGAGGGTTTGATTCCCGGCTCTGTGTGTGTGTGTGTGTGTGTGTGTGTGTGTGTGTGTGTGTGTGTGTGTGTGTGTGTGTGGAGTTCTCATGTTCTCCATGTGCTTGGTGGATTTCATCTGGGTACTCTGGTTTCCTCCAAAGATATGCAGATTCTGCTAATTGGCATTTCCAAATTGCCTGTAGTGTGTAAATGTGAGTGTTTGTGTGTGTGTGTGTGTGTGTGTGTGTGTGTGTGTGTGTGTGTATGTGACATGAGATGAAGTGGCAGCCAGTCAAGACTGTACTGTACCTCACCTCATGTGTAAAGTCTCCTGGGATATGCTCCAGGCTTCCTGTGAACCAAATCCTGGAGGTGCAAGATGACGTTTCTAACCACTAAGCCACCGTTGCCGCCTTCTTATAAGCATTTCATGAATAAATTTGTTCACAACCTGACTGATACAGTAAATCAGGTTCCAAAAGATTATTGAGATTTATGGATGAGCACAAAACCATTTCATGACGTGTTTATGTGTTTATGTTTGGTGAACACGCTTGTCCTTTTCTTTATATATATATATATATATATATATATATATATATATATATATATATACAAA
>JAQMYG010000002.1:2716481-2726832 GCA_030014215.1 Clariallabes teugelsi
TGTGTGTGTGTGTTCATTCTCCCTGTGGTTGGTGGGTTTCCTCCGGGTTCTCCAGTTTCCTCCCACATTCAGATTAGGCTTATTGGTGTTCCCAAATTGCCTGTAGTGTGTGTGTGTGTGTGTGTGTGTGTGTGTGTGTGTGTGTGTGTGTGTGAGTGTTTGAGAGTGTGTGATGGGAATCTTAAAATGAGTTAGAAAAAAAAGAAGGAAAAGAGGCAAGACAGATGTTATTCGAAAGAAAGACAGACAGACAGACAGACAGATTCACAGACACAGACAGGTGTGATTTGTGCAGCAGTCTGAAGGTAAATATAATCAGCCGATTCTCCTGGAAGCCGGAATAAACGGAACGCGACCCTGAAACAAAGCAGCGCATTAACTTCACACACAGCATTAATTTATTCGTAAGAATTAAAATGAATTGAAAGAAGAAGAAGAAAATAAGCAAGGTTTTTAATCGCAGGGAGAAAATGACTCGGAGTCCGAGCGCCTCGACGCACAATAACTTCCCCACATCCCAAATTAGGATTCTCAATGCAGATACAAAACCTTCATTTCCCACTGCTGAACCACACACCTGAGTCCCTCTGGATAGGCCTGGAAGGCACACACACACACACACAAACACCCACACACATACACACACGGCACACACACACACACACACACACACACACACACACACACACATACATATAAAGTGTGTGTGTGTGTTTGTGCACCAGCTTGTCATTTCCAAGGTCCAGCTGTTAAGTAGGTTAGGAAGAGTGATGGAGTGCTCATAATGACTGTTTCTCAACATCGACACACACAAACACACACACACACACACACACACACACACACACACACACACACACAATTCAACTTTTATGTATCCCACAAGCTGCAGTTACCAGCTTTGAAAGTGATGTTTAATTTGCTTCATGTAATTCTTCATGTCTCTGTTATTAAAGCAAAAAAATAAGAAATATCTTTCCCCGGGTTCGAGTTATTATAAAGAAATTCTTTATTGAAATGAAAAAGAAAGACTGGATGGGTCAAGGTTAACGCCGGCATTTCATATGTGAATTTTTTTCTCTTTTTTTTTCGGTTTTATATCATTTTTCATTCTGGTTTTGGTTTCATTCTTTCCTCAGTTCACACCAATTAAATTAAATATATATTTATTTTATTTTATTTATTAGCAATTTTATAATTAATATACCAATTTATTAAATTCAAATACTGAGGCTTTTCTTTTCTTTTTCTTTTTCTTTGTCTTTTTTTTGTTTCTCTTTATATTCTTCTCTTTGGTTTGTAGGCTAGTTAATAAATAAATAATTAAAAAAGTACACTTCTGTATTACTTATTAATCCTAGTATTACTCCAAAGAAAGAAAGAAACAAAGAAATGAAGGAAGGAAGGAAGGAAGGAAGGAAGAAAATTCTAATTTGTTAAAAGAGAAAGATAGAAAAAATATATAACGGTGCAGATTACAGAAAGAAAGAAAGAAAGAAAGAAAGAATGAAAATGAAGCAAACATAAAAGGAATAAAGAAAGGAAGGGATAAAGAAAGGTAAGAGGAGAAATATTAAAGAAAGAAAGAAAGAAAGAAAGAAAAATTGGAACAACTTCTAATCTGCACAAAGACAACAATAGAATGAAAAATTATAACTCATGTGAAAGAGAGATCAGAGAAAGAAAGAAAGAAAGAAAGTAAGAAAGAAAGAACCGTGGCTCTGTATAAAAAGGAAAGTGTATAGAATGTTAAAGAAGAAGAAGTGAGACAGTCAGAGACACTCTGAAGAGATAACGTGCTAAAATCCAGGAAAACACCGAGTACCCTGAAGTCCCAAAGTGCTGAAACTGGAGACTCCTTCCATACATCATGAATAAACATGTATTTAGTTTAAAAGTAGTTTTATAAACAAAACACTGATTTTAAATCTGTATTGGTGAAGCATCGGCTGGACGAGTCCCTGTGAACCTGCCGTTACTATAGAAACGATAACATTGTGCATTGATGTTAATATACACCTGTGTGAGGAGACAAGAAAATAATTTTAAAAAGTTATGTTTGTGTTTGGGGTCAGAGTGTCTGAACAGAGGCTTTTTTTAAACTTTTTTTTGGTCAAGTTCATTATCACGAGGCAGTTTTGCAAATTGGAAATGTAACCTGTCAATCCTGAGTTGTTTTTCGGAGACACACCATGCTGATTGGACGTCAGATTCCGTGATTCCGTGACAGACGGTGAGGACGAAGTGCGTTCCAAAGACGTCGCAAAGTCACTGATTGTCTCTGAAGGAAAACGCATTTCTTTTTTCTCCTGTCCTCGTTTTGCTTGTCCATCATCTGAAGCTTTCAAACAAATCACAAGCTCCAGTTTGGAAAAAAGAAAAATCATATTCATCATATTGACAAAGGTGTGTGTGTGTGTGTGTGTGTGTGTGTGTGTGTTCATGCTGGTGTTTTTATACTGGCTTATTAACACAGATAAAGCTGCGGTTGGTAATTACAGCGCCCCCTCTCCTCCGTTAAACACACACACACGCGCACGCTAATTAAACTAAGAGTTCGCTATTTCTATGAAGAAACTGAACAAACAACGGCGTAACATCCGAGTCTAACACTTAACTAAATTGATTAACATGTTGAAGGTTATTTTTTCCTGCAGTTTGTGTGTTTACCTTCATTAACACCTACCATGTGTCAGGAAAGTGTGTGAATGCTGAGAGAGAGAGAGAGAGAGAGAGAGAGACTGATGGTTCAGGTGAGAGCTGTGGCTAATGCAGAGTCTCTTTGTTGACCTTTTATAACCTCTAAGAAATAGTTTTATCTTACTCAAACACAGTGGGTGTTTTGATTCAAAATTTAATTAAAATTGTCTTTTCTGTAGGAACAAATGAACTCACTCACTCACTCACTCACTCACTCATCGTCTGTACTGCTTTATCTCGTATGCAGGGTCGCGGGGTGCCTGGAGCCGATCCCAGGAAACAAGGAGTCGTACACCTGGGACTGGGTGCCAATCCACGCAGGGCACACACACACACATACACATACACATACACACACTAATTAGAACACCAATTAGCCTAATCTGCATGTCTTTGGATTGTGGAAGGAAACCAGATTATCCAGGGAAACCAACCAAGCACAGGGAGAACATGTAAACACCATGAACACAGAGGCGGGAATCGTAAAAAAAAAAATTTATTCAGCTGTTAGATGCTAATTAATTAATTAATTTATTTAATTGAATAATAATAATAATAATAATAATAATAATAATAATAATAATAATAAATTTATGCTAATAACCATATAAAATATTTTATTAGTATTATCTCATAATAATTTATATTATACGTATATATAATAAATAATAATAATAATAATAATCATAATCATAATCATAATACGTTGGACCTTCTGTACATTAAACCATTAAACTACTCCAACCAGTTACATGCACACATACAGTACACCCATATCACAGCCATGCTGATATACATGACAAACAGCATGACCTGGAGTGTGATATTAATTTTATACAAGAGTTCCACAAACACCATTTATTATCAACAGCTTATTTCTTTAACCAGTTTATTTAACAAGTTATTTTACTCCTTCCTCGACTGGCAGGACAAACTAGCCGCGACTGGCAGAGCTGGCGACTGACAGTTAGTGTAATTAATGATTGTTAGAACGCCTGTGACATAACGTGATACATACTGTATAGTTAAACGTCTCAGTGACGTTATGCTCTATATCATCACTCATAAATGCCTCGATTACCAGATTACTCAGCCGGGACTAATTGTTGCATAATTTGAAATATAATTTACATCCTAGCCATTAAATCACTGGACGTGTTTGTGCGTGTTTGTGTGTGTGTGTGTGTGTGTGTGTGTAAGAGAGAGAGAGAGAGAGAAAGAGAGAGAGAGAGAGACTGTTTAACTCGAAACCTCCCTGTCACTAAGGCACTGAACTGCCTCTGCAGAACCTCTGAAAACCCCTGACTCACGTTCTCTTGTCTTCCTCGTGGTGCTCTGTGTGATACAGTCCTTTGCACTGGACACTATTTTTGAAAACAAAAGCAAGCACGGAGCCCCACACTGAGACGATGATCTCTGTGCTTTTCCGCTGTTGTGGGCTGGAACACACAGCTGGCTCACGGCGCTCTGGAAAGTCTCACTGCGATGATGCCTTATAAAAGCGATAAAACAGTTGTAGTAAGCCATTTCTCCAGCCATTTCAGACCGAGAGATTTGTGCGCTGATCCCTGAAACACAGAGAGGCTACAGTCTAACTGAGCAGGAAAAGACTGAAAGCTTTAGAGCATGTGCTGAAACCTTCAGCAACACCGTCGCGCACAAATCATAATGTCAAAAAAACCAGGCAAAACACAGCATCTAACAGCTGAAGCGCTTCAGGTCCCCGAGCCATCCGATTCAGTTCAATAAGAGCTTTTCTGACAATAATGATGAAATCTTTTTGGGGTTTAGTGAGCTGCAAATTATTCATCAACTAGATAGCAGTACTGTGCAAACGTATTGACCCCACCCCCTCCCACCATTATTTCTTCATATTTCGTTTTCAAAGACCCCAGACTTCCTTGTATTTTTAATATAGTCTTGACTATATGCTTTAATAGTTCTCCAGCCTTCCTAAAGGACATTTTGTCTCTCATGTTCACTCCAGTCCCTGTACCTGAGCAGTTTCAGGGGAATGTTTTTTGTTTGTTAAGCCACCCAGTGACCTATAAATCATTTAAGAATCAAAAACACATCTAACTTAAGTCCTGACCCAGTGAGAAACAGGTGCAGATGATGTACAGATGATCAGGCCGGTGATTAGTTATACTGCTGATGCTGAATGCTTAGTGAGGGTACAGACGAGAGGGGAAATGAGGTCGCTGCTGCTGAGGTTGCTACATAAACAACCAGTTTTTAAAATTGTATGTTTATGCACATTGCAGGCTGACACAGTAAAACATTTGTTCCCATTTCTTACATTTTTTTCTACATTATTTTTTCCTTCCTTCATTCATTCATTCACTCATTCATTCATCTTCTATACTGTTTATCCTATATAGGTTTGCAGGTAACCTGGAGCCTATCCCAGGAAACTTCAGGCACAAGGTCAAGGTGGGATACACCTGCACATGCTACACACTTGTATGGGCAATTTGGGACAACAATAATGTCTTTTGTGTGTGTGAGGAAACTGGAGTACCTGGAGGAAAACCCCCAACCAAAATGTTTTCCTATTTGTAGTGTTTGTGCTTATTCAGCCAATAAATAATAAATTATAAACCTCATATACACTATATTGCCAAAAACATTCCATAGGGTTTAATGTAATGTTGGCTCCGCCCCTTTTGCAGCTACAACAGGTTTAACTCTTCTGGGAAGGTTTTCCACAAGGTTTAGGAGAGTGTTTATGGGATGTTTTGATCGTTCTTCCAGAAGCACATTTGTGAGGTCAGACACTGATGTTGGACGAGAAGACCTGGCTCACCGTCTCCGCTCTAATTCATCCCAAAGGTGTTCTATCGGGTTGAGGTCAGGACTCTGTGCAGGACAGTCAAGTTCTTCAACACCAAACTCGCTCATCCATGTCTTTATGGACCGCGGTTTGTACACTGGTATGCAGTCACGTCGGAACTTGTGTGGCCATCCTGAAACAGTTCCCACAAAGTTGGGAGCATGAAATTGTCCAAATTGTCTTGGTATGCTGAAGTATTAAGCGGTCCTGTCATTAGAAGAAAGGGGCCGAGCCCAAACAAAAAACAACCCCACACCGGTTCTAACATGACTGAGCACAAATGTGCAAAGCGAGGTCCATAAAGACATGGATGAGCGAGTTTGGTGCTTGCTCAAGGGCCCAACAAACTGGTGGACCTGGGGTTCAAACCACTGACCTTCCGATAAGTAACTCAGTGCCTTAACCCTCTGACCTACCACATGCTATGTTAACATGACTGAGTAAAAACTTTTCTTGACACCTCGTACAAAATGTTAAACAGAAGGTGACTTCTTGTGCATGGTTAAAGGGTATAAAAATCATGATCTGTCTAAGATATCTCATCTAAAGCAACTAAAACTAACCACTTATAAAAGACAAATATTTACTATATGCTTTATAAGGGCCACCGTTTTCATTCATTATTATTCTAATGTGTATTATATTGTACTCACATTTTCTCTGTTCCCTGTGGTACAGATTAAAATCTGTGTGTATTATGAAGAATATACCCGTTTATGTTAGATCAGTTCCATCAATGTTAAGCCCAGATAATCAGCTCTGACATTTCACACAGAACAAAAGAGAAAAAAAAGCAGGAATAAATTAGGAAAGACAATCACTGGCAACACATCTTGCATATAATTCTGATAAATAAAAAATAAAAGGATTCTGACACTTCAGACGCTGCTAATTTCCCAGTAGGTATCAGGCAATCACTTGATAGGCTTTATACTTTCTTACACCTTTGGACTGTCGAATTCTGGATTCCGACTGGTCAGACGGTGGGGAGTCATTTTCATTAACAGCAACAAATCACAGGTTTATATTAATTATTATAACACAGTTGGTTTCGACCAGGTAGTCTGATTGGACAAGAGGCTTTTCTCAAGTGATTATATAGGTTTAGCTATAGAGTATGTATTACTCTGCATTCCAGGGGGTTCTAACAATCATTAATTACACTAACTGTGTGTCTCAGCGTGGGTGAGAGTAGGTCTGTATGGTCTACAGTACTGAGGAGAGAGCAGCTGCCTGACAAAACCCACATTCACAACCAGTCACAGAAGCCTTTAGCAAGAACACACATCTGAAAATGTGATGTTATATTATACAACACTTTGTCTCATTAGAAATTGCTCCTAAATTATTTCTAATTTTCACCCATGTTCTGAATCCCAAATCTCGCTCTACCCCCTAAACAAGGGCACTACTTGGTGTGTGGAACAAGGTCTTGTACACCCTACATAGTGCACTAGCTTTCCATTTATCTCTATTTGGGATTTAACCCTGGAACCCTGGTATTCTAAAGTGGAATAAGTGGAAATATAAAGTAAATCTCGTAAGCTTCTCAGGAATGTCCACCACCTCCATGGTTTAATTTCTCCTCATCTTTTGGCTACACCGTACCGGAAAGAATTTCGAAACTACCATCACCCCTGTTAATTACACTAACCGTAGCTCGCTAACTGATAGTCACCAGCTCCGCTAGTCGTGATTAGTTAGTTCCACAAGATGCAGAAGGATTTACAGTATGTTGGTTGAACAAAATAACTGGTTGAATAAAGAAACAAATCATAATCCGTTGATAATATACTGTGTTTGTGGAACTGTTGTATAAAAGCAACATCACACTTGATGTCATTCTGTTTTGCTGAATATCAACACGACTGTGATATCTTCAGTACTCTGGCAGCGTCCTCTTGCCGACGAGCACATCACAGCCATGCTGATAATAAATACAACAGCACGACCTTGAGTCTGATATTGCTTAATTAACACCATCTGTCGCCTATATTAATGCATTATGGTTTCATATACACATATACAGCAGATTTTGTGTAATGCTAAAGTTTTCTGAGAAACATGTTTATGGAAGAAGTCTAAGCACTTTGTACCAGATGACGATAACTGTTTTCTGGATTAAAAAAAGAGAGAGGCTGGGAAAGGAACAAGTGTTTATAGCTGCTATCATGTAAGTGAGGCCAGGAACTAACTCTCCATGAGATTAAATATACACATGAAAAGATTTATTTAAAAAAAAGTATACTATTTTTTAAACAAAAACTGCAATCACGCGTAATTTTCTGTGGTTATGGATGGAAAAAAAAACACTTCAGGGCAAATTTTACGGGAAAATAATCAACTTCAAGATGGTAACAATAACTCTGCTTTGTCACACCACCAGCTGTTGTTGGTTATTGTTCTATAAAAAAAAATAAAAATAAAATGTGTGTATTTGTGCAGTGTTTACTGTTACACTTCCTCCCTGTCCAGCACATTAATGTCTCACTGCTTGCCTCTCAGCATCTGTTTCCCATCCTGGAGATTTTCTTTGCTTGACCTGAATTAGTTATGGATGGGAAGCTTTTGCCCTTAAGTCGGAGAGATCAGAGGCTCAGCATATGTCCAGCGCAGAGCCCTACAACCCTTAAACGCATATAACTACACCTCCAGGCAGTCAAACACACACACACACACACACACATGCACAAGTAGCATAAGCTGCATTTCAAACACAGGGTCAGCGAGGAACCATATGCGCAGCATGACTCGAGAAAAACTGGAAATAGTTCAGAGCAGATTCATTGAGCGAGGGAAGAGAGCGAGAGGCTGACGCAAAGTTGCGTAAAAGAGGAGCTACGGCTTTTAATGAGCCACTCTTCTGAGGAACGCCGAGGAAGACAGACCACTCGAGTATCAGAGAGCGATGGTGAGTTTGGCAGGGTTAGCCGCTACGCTGCGTATCGTTAAGTCTTGACGGAATTAAAGGCTGTCAGGACGAAAGCGAGAGGTGACTCATGTGGAACGCGAATCAGGATTTTTTTTTTTCACTTTACTCCTTTTAAAACTTCACTCCAACACTTCCTCTGGCAAACGCGAGCTTCCCTCTAAAAAACTAATTACCCCGCCTGGCTGCCGAGCACGAGGTGTTATGCTAAACCTCTGGTGTGGAAAGATCAAGCATCTCTGACGATGCTAATTAGCGTCACACTATGGTTTCTACGCTCCCCTTGGCTAGCTTCTTGTTCCATCCCAAAACGCAGAAAGTTTGCAGAGAAGTCAGCTCATCAGCATGTCATCATTTGATTTTAACAAATCCCACAGCTGCTTGTCTTTTTTTTTTTGCTGTTTTTTTTCTAGTGACAATATGATTTTTTTTTAATACTCAAACCCGTTTTATTTCAGAACACAACAAAGCATTGAAATGCCGAAGAGACAAGAACGTTACGCTCTAATCATGTTGGCCTTCCCCTGCTGCCCTGACTCGGAAGACATAAATAATACCGAAGCGTCTCTTCCTTTTGTGCTCCGCCGCCGAGCGTTCGGCTCTCGTGCTCACACAGCGTGACGAGCGGCGGGACCAGCCAGCGGGTTTTTCGACTGAAGAACAATAGGAAAGCGAGGAGAAAGTTCCGGTGCTAAATGTACTGCGTGAAGACGAAGCTGTTCCCTCTTTAATAGGCCGCAGCGCTAAGCAGCTTAGCAAGAAACAAAAGGCAGTCGCTCAACCTTTTCAACACAACATGCTGGCAGTGCGGTGAAATTTAATAGCAGTGAGGAAGTGGTGGGAAAAAAAAAAAAGTTTTTGTGTTGTTATGGTGAACTTCATATTGAACATGACTTTATTATAACGTGAAGCGACGGGCAATTATTTCATGTGAGTTTGTGGTTTTGTTAAAAATAAAATGATTCATGTTTTTTAATGTTTTTTTTTTAGAGTCGTAAAGACTGAAGACGCAGCGTAAAGATTCAGAACACAAGAGACGTTTAGGTAAATGTTACTTTGGTAACCCAAATGACTAAACTGGTACTGTTTATGTTAAATTGTTAAATTTGCATACACTAGATAAGCCATAACATTTAAACCATTCAAGTTAAAACCACCTAGGGTTTGGGGCTCCCCTTGTTCCACCAGGGTGATCTGGCTGCTGTGGCTGCGGCTCTGCAAGGCTTTTGGGGGGGTGCTGTGGTGTCTGGCACCAGGATTTTGGCAGTGGATCCTTTGTGTGCTGAGGTTTGCAGGGTGGGGCCTCCATGCATCAAACTTGTTCATCCGGGCATCCCGTGAGGGCTCAATTGGATTGGAATCTGGGGACTTTGGAAGGCAGATTGGTGGCCTGAGGTACACTGGGTGTTATGGTGCCTTTCTCTTATGTCTGCCACTGACTTTTTTGGCAATTTGTTCTGTATTGGCCTGTGGGATCGGACCGGTTGGGCTGGCCTTTGGTCCCCACAGACATGGGTGATCCACGGGTGCCCATAATCCTGTCACCAGTAGTTTACTGGGGTCTAAATCCAAGTTGTTCAGTCCACTTGTCAGTGGTCATAATGTCATGGCTGATTGGTTTAATCAGTCTTCATAAATAATTTTAATTTTCTATTTAATTAAATTTTATTTGTATAGCGCTTTTAACAGTTGTCAATGTCGCAAAGCAGACACAATCAAAAGAATTATTGAAGTTTGTATGGATTGTGAATGTTTATGAATCAGAATGATATCAGATCGTCCCTGATGAACAACACGAGTGTGACGGTGCTGAAGGAAAAACTCCCTGAGATGGTAATAGGAAGAAACCTTGAGAGGAACCGGACTCAACAGGGAACCCATCCTCATCT
>JAQMYG010000002.1:2762208-2777893 GCA_030014215.1 Clariallabes teugelsi
CGGTCCCAAGCCCGGATAAAATGGGAGGGTTGCGTCAGGAAGGGCATCCGGCGTAAAACCCGTGCCAAGTTGTTGTGCAGACTGGATATTCCTCTGTGGCGACCCCTTGCCGGGAGCAGCCGAAAGAACAACAACAACATTCAGGTTATGATCAAATGTAAGGGGAGGGGTTTGGGTTATAATGCAATGTAACAGAGGGGTTTGGGTTATGATGCAATATAAGGGGAGGGGTTTGGGCTATGATGTTATGTAAGGGAGGGGTTTGGGTAATGATGTGATGTATGAGAGGGTTTTGGGTTATGAATCAGTATGTTTTCAGGTTATAATGCAATGTAAGGGGAGGGGTTTGGGTTATGATGCAAGGCATGAGAGGGGTTTAGGTTCTAAAGTAATGTAAAGTTTCTACTGAAATATTCTGGTTATTTATTTTTATATACTCTTTAATCACATGCCTCTGAAATCTGTAGTAAATACACCAGTCCCTGAAAAATTATTATTCTGGCATCTCTGTATGATTATTAACAGTCACATACTGTTGGGTTATGATGTATGGGAGCAGTTTGGGTTATGTTAAAGTCACCTGCATACAGGCAGCATATAATCTGATTTTACTTTATTACTATTATTTTTAAATGTTCTTTCTTTATATACATTATTATAATTATTATTATTTTGCTAAATCTTCCAATTGTTCTCTGCCTCTAAGCTGTGCATGCATGTATGAACTTTTTTTTTTTTTCCATTTTCGTTTTTTTCCTTTATACTGTGGAAAATGTCCACAGTTTTTGAAACAGAAGGGAAGATTATTAAACACACACACACACACACACACACACACACTGAAATCTGTCCTATAAACTCAATTAGATGAGGCTAATCATCCTTTCAATAACACACAAAGCTTTGCTTGTAAATCTGTAAATATTGCCCACTTATCTTTGCAGAAATGTTTAAGTAGAGGTGACCGTTTGTGGACTGCTGTCTTCAAGTCAATTTACAGATTTGTAATGAGGTTTAAGTCTGGGCTCTGACTAGGCACTGCAAGGACATTCACTTTTTCTCCTTCAACCACTGTGTGGTCAGTTTTGCTGTGTGCTTTGGGTCATTGTCATATTAGAAGGTAAACCTTCTTCCCATTGACAACTTTCTGGACGAGGGCAGCAGATTTTCCTCAATAATTCGACAGTATTTTTGCTCCGTCCATTTTTCCTTCTTTCCTGACAAGTGTTAATGTTCCTGCTGCAGAGAAACCCCCATTACTAGATATCCATGCTGTACTGTAGGAATGGTGTGATTTGAGTAGTGAGCTGTATTGTATTTCCGCCAGACATATTGTTTGGTGTTGTGGCCAAATAATTCAACTTTAGTCTCACACGGCCACACCTTTTTCCACATGGCCTCAGAATCTTCAAGGTGCATTTTTGCGAATCTCAGTTGCTTAGGGGTTTTTCCTTGAAACCCTTTAATATAAGCCACATTTGTGGAGAATGTGTGATATTGTTTTCACATGCACACAGTGATCACTTTATTAATAAATTCTTGCAACTGCTTCAGAGTTGCTGTAGGCCTCTTGGTGGACTCTCTGATCATTTTCATCCAGTTTGGAGCGACGTCCTGATCCATGGAGCATCTGTGTTGTACTAAATCTCTTCTACTTCTTAATAATAGACTCCACTGTGCTTCTGGACAGTAATAAAGCCTTTTGTTTTCATTAAAATCCTGACTTTATTCAAAGCACAACTTTATCCCAGAGATCTTTTGACAGTGCCTTGCCACCCTTTGCTTCATTTGCGCTACCAGTGACTCAAATGCTCCATCTTTTTTGCTGAGCTAATCAAAATAACCATGGCTGATCACTGCTGAAAGTCAAAGGATTTTATTTGCCATTGAGAAGGTGATTAGCTTCATCTGGTTAAGTTTACAAGTCATTTTTGGAAAGGAGGGTGATCCGTTTCCATATCAGTGATTCTGTTTTTATTTTGTTCGGACATGTTGGTGTTATACTTTTCACTTGGTTATTAAAAGTCGCATTGAGTAAATACATGTACAGCTGGATGAAACAAAAGCCATGTCTGTCATCATTTCAGGCTGGAAAGCAACACAATGTTTATTTTAAAGGGGGTGATTCTTTTCTATACCTACTGTATATAGGAGAGATAGAGCGAGAGAGAGAGAAAGAGAGAGAGAGAGCAGTTTTGTTGTTGAGTTGGAAGTTGTTGGTTTACATCAGTTCCTGATGATCTTTATCAGACAGTCTTCTTTCTTGCTATCTCATTCTCTCTGACTCTTTATTTCTCTGTCTCTCACACTTGGTCTCTCTCTCTCTCTCTCTCTCTCTCTCTGTGTTCATTTCTAATTGAATGCCTCTGCTGATAAATGGCTTGTTGAAGCTCCACCTGCAATGCACCATTACGCACTCTCTGTCTTCAACCATGAAAGAGTGTGTGGTTGGGTGTGGAGGACAGGTGTGTGTGAGAGTGTGTGTGTGTGTGTGTGTGTGTGTGTGTGTGTGTGTGTGTGTGAGTGTGTGTGTGTGTGTGTGTGTGTTGGCCTGTTGTGTTAGGTCATGTTATTTATCATTACAGATATAAATGTTGTCCTGTTCATCAGCGAGTTTCTACTGGTTCGGTTCCAGCTCCAAAAAACAACTTTGAAAAAAAAAAGCGTTTAAAAAAGTGAACTTTGAATAAAACCTCGTTTAAATTCTCATGGAGTTTGCATGTTGCGCTTGGTGGGTTTTCTCCGGGTACACTCGTTTCCTTCCACAGTCCAAAGACAGCAGATTAGGCTAATTGGTGTTCCCTAATTGTCCATAGTGTGTGTGTGTGTGTGTGTGTGTGTGCGCCTTGGAATGGTTTGGCACCCCATCCAGGGTGTCCCCCACCTTGTGACCAAAATCTCCTGGGATACGCTCCATGCCCCCCATGAATCTTTATATGGTTGATCCTTTTTTTCCATTTAACCATGCCTTTATTCCTCAGTTTATCCATCCATCCATCCATATAAAAGTGCATTTCAATATATTTGTATACTGAATGTTCACATTAAAAAAACATGTCTAACGTGATGTAAACATCATCACATGCAATTTGTGAGAAAATAGCATCTGGGCACTAAACCCACACGCCTTACACATGCACTACTGATGTAAAAATACGTGAGGTGCACAACAATGCATGAAAAGAAATGATATACAATGCAAGAAAATAAATTATATAAAAATACAAATGTGGTAAGCACTATGTTTGAAAAATTGTGTGCTCATCTGGAGTGACTAAAACACATAAAAATCTTTTCTTGTGAAGTTTTTGTAACTTTCTGGGGGAAACAAAAAGAAAAGTTAAAAATTTTATGTTCTACCAAACATCTACAGTATGTACAGTATCTCTCTCCCTCTCTCTCTCGCGCTCTCTCTCTGTTTTACACACACACACACGCACACACACACACACACAGTATATCATGTGTATTGATTTGGAGAACAAAGACCTGCATGGAATTCGTCACAGGGAGTCTGTAACCCCATTTACCGTAATCCCACTCTCTGCTCCAGCGTGTTTTAATCAAGACGGCTTCCTGCAGACATTGCCGCATTGCTGATTAAAACTGGAACATGTAACACACACACACACACACTAATCTTTCATTCACTAGTCAGTGCTTCTCTGTACTCAACACTTTGTCTTTTAAACACACAATTAATCTATCACTCAATTCACTGCTTTCACCTTTGTAGTGACAGGAACATATATAACCTAAACAAATTGCTCCTACGATCCCAGACATGGCATGCACACACACACACACACACACACAAGATGCCTTGATAAATGTAACATTTGCCAAGTCTTACACATGTCACCGGACTCCCCCGTCTCCGGACAGAGACTGTTTCGGCTTTAGCAGAGACGTATTAGCCATAATTGGGAGCACATATTGAGCATATTTTCTGGCAAACACTCCTTAATTAGATCTGGCACGGGGCCTGGGCGAAAGGTTAGCGAAAGTGGAGTCAGGCTGTTTTTCTTCTTGGAGGTTTAACCTGTGAAAGCGGGGTATTTAACTCCCTGATTATTTATCCTCTTCTGTTATTCTACTGGCCCTCGGCGATCAGAGAGATCCGCTCCGGCAGATTTGTTGACATTTTTGTCTTCTGACGAGACAGAAACAGGAGGGACAGAGTTAGGAAAATGTAAACATATTTCACTGGTAAAGCCAGATGTATAGCCATCAGTTCTTTTTGCTTTTTAAAGAATTGATCAAAATATTTCAGTGTTTTAGGGAAAAGTAGGGCCAAGAGAAAATATACTAGAGGAAATCATGCCAAAACACACTGTAATATAATAATAACCATAGTGTTTATTTTAAAAGATTGATGTCATGTAACTCCAAGCAGATTAACAAACCTTAACATTCTGTGAAGAAAATAGAAAAAGGGTTATCCCTGCAAAGGTCCATCCTTAATAGGCAGATCCCAAAGTCTAGCCTTGGAATACTGAAAAATAGGTGGGAATACTACATATGTGGGATGTCAAGCTATCAAAAATCACCAATCGCCTACCAATCAAACCCACCAGCACTAACTCCGATCAGTATTTCCTTTGCCTCTGGCAGATCTTCACATCTGCCTTGGATCCGAACTGGGAGAATCCTCCATACAGGGAGTAAGGTTGCAGATAGTACCCAAGACTCTGGACCGGTGCGGTGGCATTAGCACCATGCCACAATATCTATCCATTCCATCCATTGTCTGTACCTCTTATTCTGTATAGGGTTGTGAGGGACCTGGAGCCTGCTGTAGGGAACTTAGGGCCAAGCCATCGCAGCACACACATGTTTACACACCCAACCCTATACTATGGGCAATTTGGAAACGCCAATCAGCCTACAGCACAGGCTTTGGCACTCTGAGCAGAAACCGGAGTACCTGGAGTAGACTCACCATGCACACAGAGAACATGTGAAGTCCACAGAGGCAAGATTTACTGTAAACCCTCAACCTTGGAGATGCGAGATGACAGTAGTAACCACTAAGCCACTGTACCACCTATGCCACAAGGTTAGAGTACTAAATAACAAACACAATTAGGTGAATGCACTACATAAATCATACCGGTCAATTCAATTGGTGGCCACATTGGAGCATTTTGGTCCTCGTCCAAGTCTATGATTTGATGGTGTCAGTAGTGCCCAAGTCCCTGAGGTTACATTTGTGTAAAAAAAAAACAAAAAAAAACTTCTCAACTTCTCAGCATCATCATAAAGTTGACATGTCATCATTTCTTTAAATGCTTTAGTATGGTGATGACCAGTAAAAGCTTTATCATTTTTTTCTTTCTATTCCGAGATGAATAAAATTCATACGCACTTCATCAGTCAATTCACCAGCAGAGAAACAAACAAAAAAAATGAATGATGTACTAGAGTGAAATCAACTACCCTGCAGCTCGATAACAAATGATGTAGGCTATAAATGGAATTAGACAATCGATCATACTTGGCTTAATCATCTTTTTTTTCCACATAAGTGGCAAACCTACACTCTTAGAAAAACTCTCAAGGCTTCTTGGGATGGTTAATGGCTGTGGCTTTCTAAAGGCGTTCTACAGTACTTGCCAAGAAACTCTTTACTTACGGGTCATACATAGAACTCATAAAGTTTCCACTGAGATGGGCAAACAGTAGGACGGATTTTTTAACTCTGAGTCGTGCACAGTTTAAAGGTTTCCCGACTGCCAACACACTTGATCCAAATGATCACCGAATTATTAAGCTGTTAATGAGGTGACCCGGGTGTGTAGGGAAAACTTCAAACTGTGAAGGGGGATCCCTGTGACTGGAAATAAAACCTCCTGCATTAGAGTAGATTAATGACTAGAGCAGACAGAATTGCCTCATATCTCCAGAGCTGACCTTAAGGAAGATTCTAAGGGAGTCTCACAGGTTATTCCCTGTATATACTGATCAGTCTTAACATTAACACCACTGGCAGGTGAATTGAATAGCATCGCTTATTAACTACTGTACACGCCAGTAAACTGGTGGCAGGATCATGGGCATCCCAGGCTTACAAGAGAAATGGCCCAGTGTACCACTGCTCTCTGTGCATGGGGGCCAAAAGGCAGAGAATTCAATGCTGCTGACCCACCCTTCAATCTCTCCAAATCTCAATCCGATCAAGCACCCATGGAATGCACTGGACAAACAAGTGTGATCCACAGAGGCCCCACCCTGCAAGCCAAAGCATCCAAAGACTCTTCTGCCAATATCCTGGTGCCACACACCACAGGACAACCCCAGAGGCCCTGCGGATCCATGCCCAGAGGGGAAGGAGCCACTCTGGTGGCACAAGCAGAACCCCAAACCAAGTTGGTTTTAATGTTAATGGTTTTAATGTTATGACTGATCGGTGTTTGTTCATCCAGGTTCTCCGGTTTCCTCATAGCTTCTGAGAAACATGTTCCTAGATGGATTGTCTACCTGACTGAGACATAATGTCCTATCTAGTGTGTATTCCTGCCTTGATCTGAAAGTCCCAAGGTTTGCTCCAGGTCAGCATGATACTCAGCAGGATATAAAGCCTTCATTCTGTCATGCATAGGAAAATAATAACACGTGGTGTGGTGAAGCCAGATGTACAGCTGCAAGTTACAATAATCATTTCAAAGTTTTTCTATAACAACCAATCTTGATGTATTTTATTCCATTTATACCACAGCAACGAAGAGTCGATAAATGAAAAAAGAAATTATTTGAATTTGTGTTGTCTGGTCTCAGCTCTGCCTATATGCTGGCTTTGGTTCTACTCAATATGGCAAGTGCTTCAGGGTGAGAGACCTCCGGAATTTATGTAGGACTCTCTAAAACGAGGACGGATATATGGTCCTTCTGAGCACACTTTAAAAACCAACCATGAAAACTAGGACACCTGGTGTCTTTTAGATATCAAAGAAAGGTCATTTTCAGGCTTGCATTTTATTCCAGACTCGAAGCCATTTGAGTTCGGTACTTTTGTTGAAGGGTGAAAGCTGTTTTCAAGCCTGGCAGTAGTCCAGAGCCCTAATCCCTGGTCCACTTGAAAATAGCAGTTTGAGGTTTCCATGAGGTGTGGAAGATAGCCGCTCGCTGTGCTATATGCTGTGTAACATGATTAATCAGATGCATGTTACTTCCTGGATTGAGTTTCCTTATGGTGGGGAAGAGAAGAGAAAACCACAGGTCTCATGTCTTACAGCCAAAGATCTTCCTGAGAAAGCAAGACTGCAACCCTTAAACAAGCCCAGAATCAGTCCCAGTATAAAAACTCGACCCCCGCCCCTCACCCCCTAACCTCAACCATTTATCACTGTACATGCATTTTTATAAATGTGCAATCGTGGAACTGTATCTGTATCAGTAGCTGCCAGAGTGATCGCACATTCATGGGGCTTTTCATGTTCGCCACAGAGTCAAGTGATGCCAGAGCCATGACCTTTGCAACGGCCAACCCTATTCGATATGCAAATGCAATTATGGTGCCTTTATCTCGGCAAAGGGCAGAGGATGCGAAAGAAAGAGGAAGAGAAAGACTGGCCTGACCTGCAGCAGATCCTCATCTCTTCTCTCTGAGGCTTGGGAAGAGAATACAAATGTTACTACATTAACCCGGTCTTGTGGAGAAGCAACAGAGAAAAGAGGAGAAGAAAAGAAGAGAAGAAAGGGAGGGAGAATGCGGAGTGAAATGGCTTGTCTTTGTAGTAAATCATATCACCAATGAATGCTAATTTGGAGGAGGTGATAGAAGTGGTAATTGTTCTTTTCAGCTGGGGGGCTCTGGCTCTCTGCCGCCGTGCCTTTGATGGACTGTGGTGTCAGCAGTGCATTGTGGGAGCCAAATAACCCTCCCATGCGCCGTTTGTACATGTTGGATGTGTGTGTGTATGTGGGTGGGTGTGTGGTACCCAGGACCTGTAGGAGACACGTTGATAATTAGATTCATACATCAAACGTTCTCCACCTTTCCTCTTTAGCAAGGTAGTGCCAAAAGGATGACATACGGTAAAAGATGAAAGTCCTTTTTTTACCCTTTTTTTAAACACTTTGTCGATTTTAACAGTCTAAAACTTTACTGGACTCCCAAGTAATTCAGGCCCTATACGGTATTTCTAATTTATTCAGCACCATGACATTCATGAAAGCAGAGATAATGCTAAAAGCCGGAACTGTCTGGATTGATGTTCTGACGCTTTCTATAAATAAATAAATAATCAGATTGGTAGATCATACCTCTGCGCTCTTTGATCTTTGGGTCATTCTAATCTTAAACAGACTATTAGATTAATTTTCATTTCTTGCATTCTATTTGGACCTTGGATTTCCTTCAGTATTCAGAACATAATATACAACATTACATCAAAAGTTGTGCAAACACCTTTTAAGTTCTTACTTGAACTTGATTGAATTGGACTTTAGGTAGATTAAGTACATTCTTTAGATACTTTAAACAATTTTGTCCTGAAAGTTTTCGGAATTGACTCTGTGTAGCTACATTTTCCAGCATACACTGTCTGGTCTGCAAAGTTATTTATTTAAATTTTTTGTCTAATTGTCTGCTCTATCTGATTTTATATCGGTGCTGGATCTCAGTTGTTGAGGTGAGAGTTCGTCTGAACATCTCTCCATGTTATCTTTGTTAGGGACAAACTTTTCGGGACTGACGATCATCTTATCGAGAGGTTTAAAACGTTCAGGTAGATGTTACTCATACTGAGCCAGGCGATCTTTATCTGCTTTCAACTGAACTCTAATGACAAAGTGATTTGACTCGGAATCGACTCAACTGCAGGAAGTGAATCGAACATGCCTTGTGGTTTGGGCTCAAGCATTTATAAAACAGGCGCAAACTCAGCCAATGTACAGTACAAAGCTTTATGAGAACATTCGGAGCCCTACATTCTGCTCAGCCAATATTTTTAAGGTCTTTTGGGGGCATTTAATTACTTACAGCAGGAAAAAAAAAAAAAAACCCAAAAAAAAGCAAACAAAGCAACTTAGCAATTGGACTAATAGTTGTGAAAGTCTTCTGACTCCCAGGAGGAACTAAGTCTGGTTTGATTGTACTGTATGTTTTTAAACAACAGGCTGGACAGGACACACCTACTATTTTATAGCTAAGGTTAGCACTCCAAACTTTGCTGTTAAATCTTGCCTTGACATGATAAAAAAAATCCTTCATATTTCCTTGTTTCCTCCTTACAGGACTGATGAGATTCCACAATCTCTATCTAGCCTAAGCTTGGAGATGAATTGCGGCACTGAAAGAGACATAAACAGCTCCAGCTGTTCTGAGATGTTGCAGGCTGGAATTACGAGGTGCTTGAAAGTACTAGAAGCTCCATGGGAATTGGTACAACCTTCTAAATGTGGAGGGGGCGTCTTTTTTTTCCTTCTGTAAAAACAATAGTCATATCTGTTGTTGTGAAACATCCGTGTGAGTAAGAGCATGAAGGTCACAGGGATCACTAAAACTCTGAGAACTCCTTGGACCCGAATCAAGAAGGAATCCAGTGGTGCTTTTAAAGGTTCTGCCAACCATCAGGATGACAAGGGAGGTACCTTGATAGACCGCCGTCCTCGGACTTGTTCGCCAAAATTTACCAAGTGAGGTTCTCCAGAGGCATTCTTAAAATTCAGCTCAATCCCATTAACACATACAGTCATGGATCCTCCCTTCTGCTAAATACTTGGATGCATTTGCCAAAATCAAAGCATGACCTGCAATCCCAGAGTGCACTGCTCTTACATATATTACGTGCTTTTTTTTCCTTTTTTTTTTCCATTTGTTTGATTTTACAATAAACTAATTTTGGCTTCGCATCCGGAGAGAAAGACTTATTGTGAAACTGAGGCAAACAGGCTTACAAACACAGAACTACTAAATTACCCAGAGCGCCGTGTTCGGGATTTTCATCACCTTCATCACCGTCTTCTCTTTTCACACACCTCTCATGCACTCGCCCCAAAAGTCCCTTTCAGATAGAAAACATCGAGCAAGAGCTGTTCTGTTGCTAGGAGACTTCATTATGAATACCATGTAGCTTTAGCCGCTAGCTAGCCAGGGATTTGAGGAGATTTAAGCAGGAAAAAGGAAGGCTAAGCAAGCGATAAGGCATGCAGTAAAAAAGCACACACACGCACACACACATAGACACATATTGAAGAACAGTGGCTGCGCTTAAGTAAAAGCACGTTTGCCTAATTCATCCCCTTCTCTCACCGGCGAGTATTTACTCCCAGCGCTCATGTGTCTGAGGGCCTCGGTAACCTCATATTCAAAGCACACACATCAAACTCTGAAGCCATAAAATAATTAGAGGCATTCTAAGGGATTTAAGCAGCCTTACAGCACGGCCCACATAAACGGTGCTCTGAGAAAAGGAAATTTATTTCACAGCTTAGCGACTTTTCAGAAACAAGTCAAAGAGAGCGAGAGAGAGAGAGAGAGAGAGAGAGAGAGAGAAGCCTTGAAGTACAAGGAAAATAGGATTAAAAAGTAACCCTTTTGAGTGCGCATTTATAGTTTTGATTTCTTTTTACAGCCGTGTATGAAACCATGAGCGCAGTTGAGTCGATCTAATCAACCGCAAATTACATTAGCATTCGTCCACTTGAAACCTACAAGCAAACAATATTGTACGAATCAGCAAGTCCACTTGCAAACGGGATATTTGCGGAGAGCTGGAAATGATTGCAGTGCTGATGATGCGACTATTATGGTGTAAATATGATGAAAAAAAAAACCTCAGTTACAAACATGGTGTTTGTTTCCACTTTTGAGAGCTTCCCATTTTACATTTTCATAAAGACCTACACTCAGCGGTCACTTCATTAGGTACACCTTGATGCTAGTCCTTGGCATGCTAGTACCCCATTTTCGCCTTTAGAGCTGCATCAATTCTTCATGGCATTGATTCACCAAGTGCTGGGAAAATTCCTTTGAGATGTTTCATCTATATTGACACCATAGCATCACTCAGTTGCAGCAGATTCGTTGGCTGCACATCCATGATCCAAAGGATCCCATCTGCTGGAGTGAGATCTGGTGACTGTGGAGGCCATTTGAGTAAAGTGACCTCGCTGTTACATTCAAGAAACCAGTTTTAGCCTTGTGGCATGGAGCGTTATCCTGTGCCCATAAATGGATGGGCACGGTCAGCAACAATACTCAGGTAGGCTGTGGTATTCAAACCCATGCTCACTTGGTACTAAGGGACTCAAATTGTGACAAGAAAATCACCCCCACGTCATTCCACCACCAGCAGCAGCTTGAACTTTTGATACAAGGCAGGATAGATCCTTGATTTCATGTTGTTTCAAGTCCTTACCCTACCGTGCGAATGTCGCAGCAGAAATCGAGACTCATGAGACTGAGCAACATTTTTACAACCTTTTATTGTCCAGTTTTGGTGAGCCCATATGAACTTTGGCCTCTGTTTCCTGTTTTTAACTGACAGGAGTGGCAGTGTTCCATTCTCTGTAAATCTTAGAGATGGCTGTGTGTGAAAATCCCAGCAGATCAGTATTTATTCAATATTTAACCAGTTATGTTGCTCCACCAACACATACGCTTCCGTGACTGGCAGAGCTGGCGACCGACAGTTAGCTACCTACATTTAGCGTAATTAACAGGGGTGAAAGTAGTTTTAAATTCTTACTGGTACTATGCAGCTGAGAATACATCATGGAGGTGGTGGACAAACCTGGACAAACATATTGGACAAAAGCCAGTGTGCTATGTAGGGTGTACAATGTCTTCTTTCACACACCAAGTAGTGCCCTTGATCAGGGGTTAAAGAGGGATTTTTAATGTTTAGCTTTATGTTAGAAGTTTGTAGCGTGCATTAGCCATGAACAGAACAACATGGGCGGTTCAGAGAGACGATTCAGAACGACGTAAAAGGAGACAACGTGTTGTTTAAGACGTCATAACGTTATCAGATGTGTGTTTGTGCTGAAAGTGCTTCTGTGACTGGTTGTGAATGTGGGTTTTGTCAGGCAGCTGCTCTCTCCTCAGTACTGCTGACCATACAGACCTACTCTCACCCACGCTGAGACACACAGTTAGTGTCATTAGCGATTATTAAAGTACCTTTGATGTCAAGCGTTAAATATGTAGAGTTAAACATGCCCCAGTGATGTTACCATCTATTATCACACTCATGGAATGCCTCCCATCCAATCAGATTATTTGTTCGGAACTAACTGCTGTATAATATAGAATACCATTTCCTTTCAGCTGGGTCCAGTTTAAGTTTTTAAACCTTGTTGATAAAATCCTGTGAGGCGGTGATGTGGAGGCCAGACTGGTGGCTAAATATTTGGCAATGTTGCAAGTTGATGCTGCTGCCAATAGGTCTGAGTTGGCCTCCTGCCTTGTGTAATTTGGGGAGTCCATATATCTACAAGGTGGCCTGGTTAATGTCTTTGGCATCCTCTAGTTGTTGTAAGCAGTCAGTGACCTTTCTTCCTCGAGCTGGTGGCAGTGCCAATCACCTTGGCATGGTAGTCTTTTGTACTTAGAAACATTACATTTAGGCATTTGGCAGACACCCTACGCCTTACCCAGAGCGACTTACTTTTTTTTTTTTTTTTCATCTCATTATACATGTGAGCAGTTGAGGGTTAAGGGACTTGCTCAAGGGACCAACAGGGACAACTTGGTGGTTGTGGGATTTGAACCTGGGACCTTCTGAACCGTAGTCCAATGCCTTAAAACCTGACATCATCATGCAAGATCATGATATTCCAGTCTCATTAGTCACATCACTACTTTCCTTTCATCAATGAGGTTGGAAGGAGCTGTTGTAGCACTAGCAAGCGTGGCTCATTCCTTTATGATGACTAAAAAATAAAAAACAGTCATTCTATATATTTCTGGAGTAGCTGGAAAAAAATTAACTTTTTAAACCCAGCAACTGAGTGTTCCAGGATGAAGGAATGAGCCACCCTTGCTAATGCTAGAACAGTTTCCAACCTCACCGTGAAAGAAAGCAATGTAGCGATGTCGCTAATTAGACTGAGGTGTCATAAATACAAAAGACTACCGTGCCAAAGTGATTGGCTCAGCCACCAGCATTAGGAGAAACGCAGAAGCTTGTTCACCCCAAAACACAAAATACTCTGACATAAGCAAAGTGATGTACAGTAGTATATGCAGTCCAGTGCTGTTAAAAATGCATATATTTGTATATTTGAGAGACCAACCAACCCCTTCACAAACACGTGGCAGAACACAGGAGAGATGGATCCTCTGGACAAGATTCAGCAGTCCATCTGCATCTGAAGAACAAGGGTCAGTCTTTTGAATACGGGAATTTCTACATTCCGGACAGAGAAAAATGACGGTTTAAAAGAGGAGTAAAGGAGGCCATCTGCATCAATTTGAAACGACCCTCTCTCAACAGAGGAGGTGACCTAAGACACCAATTATTATGCATTTGCGATGCAGTCCCTTTCATCACTCCAAAGCCGGTTTCGCAGTCGTTCATACCTCGACTCAGGTGACCCAAACGACACACATGAAGGCAGGGTGCGAACAACAACCCACAGTTCACCATCAGGGTGTCAACGACTTAACGATGCACCAAGGTTACACTGTGTACCTGTGACTCCAAGCCACGGTTTGTACGAACTGATGAAAACTTTCAGATGAGGGAAGGAAGTTCTTCAGAAACTTCAGAAGGAAACAAATATATCTGCTAACAAAATAGGAAATTTGAAAGCATTGTTATAGTAATTGATGCATAATAATAATTCTCATATACGGAATGTTTTTTCGCTTGCTTATCAGAAATCTAGAATTCACGTCGATCCTTAGTTTGCACAAAACAAATTTATTTTTAAAGAAATTAATGGAGGAGAAAGAAAAACAGTTGCTTGTAGTGGACTCAGACTTTTGGATCCGACTGGTTTCTCTGAAACAGCAGTTCAGTGGAAATGCACTTCTGTAAACACGAGTGAGCGTCTGTCACACATAACGACCGCTATAATCATTTCTTCATGGTCATTTCACACAATCAAATTACACCGAGGGGAAAGCGCTGAGCCAGGGCGAAAGAAAAGAAGTTAGCAAACGACATCGGTTGAACGAATAAGGAAGAAAGGAGAGCGGAAACAGGAAAATACAAATGTTTGTTCGGTTTTTAATCAAGTAAACAGCTGCCTGATGAATAGGGTCCTGAACTTCTCTCGTCTCCAACAAGTGCCACTTTTTTCTTTCTTCTTTTTTTTCTCTGGAGGGCGAAATTGCTGTAAAATTGAAGGAAGAAAGGCCGGAGTGACCCGCAAACGCAGCTGAGAAATGGGAAACTCGTTGTTCCATTTGTAAAATCCACAGGTGCGGCTCGGGAGGAGATTGGAAACAAAAGTCTTGGTGACGAAAAGGAAAATAAAACAGAGAGGTATGAAAGTCTGACAAAGGTGTGGGTGTGCATTGTGTTTAAAACAATTATGATTAATAACGTATTCATTAGTGCTTGGAGTCTTCAAATAGTGTGTGTGTATGTGTGTGTGTGTGTGTGAGAGAGAGAGATTGAACTAGGATCTAAAATTCACTAGATATGTGATAAATTGAGAAATAAAAGAATTCCCTGTTGATTATTTTCCTCTACTGGCATGTCCCGCAGTATGTTATTCCGTTTTAAAAGCAGTTACATTTTTATTCTCATGAATGATACACTTTTTTATCCAATTCTACTTACATGTAAATGTTCAGAAACAGAGAAAGAGAGAAAATGGAAATAATAATATAAAAGTATGACTTGGTGTGACTGTATTCAAAAGTGTGTAGGTGTCACAAACAGGGATATGGGTTTATGCACAAAATATTTTGTGTGTGTGTGTGTGTGTGTGTGTGTGCGTGTGGGTTAATTACCAGTCTAGATGCTACATCTTACTCCTCCTCCTGCATTAGTATGGAGTGATGGTCGGAGCTTTAATTTATCCTCTGGTGCATTGGACTGGCAGAGCGTCTACATCTAAAGTTCCCACAATCCAAAAAAACACACACACACACACACACACACATACACACACACACACACACACACACACACACACACAAACACACACACACACACTCTCCTGAGTGTTGCAGTTCTAATTATTCTTCTTAGCATTAGGAGAGGGGTGCAGGGGGACAGAGATGGCACAACACTGCTGAGGTAACATGGTGACTATTTTATAAGAAGGCGGGGCCAGAAGAATAATGTATTTTTAACACACACACACACACACACAGACAATTTTATTTTCCCTCTTTGACCTAACAAAGGTTAAGGGCAGTTGTTCTTTTTGAATTCCTGTAGAATAATATCTCAGTTCTGCACTCATGGATCATATTTCATTTCATTTCATAATCATCTAACTACTAAAGGAAAAGGGGGGAACTTTACGAAATGCTGCGTGAAAACGCTATGGGAACATCTTTTTTCGTGTTGCCGGTTGTGAAGCATGTGTGTATCAAACACGCCAAATTTTGGCGTATATAACCTCGGTCGGGTGACGTCATCTGATGAGAAGCACCTGCAGGTTATAAATAGGAGTGAACCGGAAACATTCCTCAGATTGATTTTGTCTGAACGGACGTCCGGTCACGTAGGCAGTGCGGCATTGGGACGCAGCATCTCGTTCCCGCCTTTTCAGGGAA
>JAQMYG010000002.1:2791340-2810354 GCA_030014215.1 Clariallabes teugelsi
AACCCTCCCATTTTATCCGGGCTTGGGACCGGCACTGCATCCAGTGGCTGGGGGGTTTGGGCACTGGCTGGGAATCGGAGGAAATCCATCAATCAAACTCCATGCGCACAGACTACAGTCAGGAATCAAACCCTGTCCCCCGAGGTGCGAGGCCACTGTGCCAACCACTGTGCCATAGTTCTGTCCCCATGTTAAGACCTTAAACTTCATGTTTCCTAAACCCACTTTGGTGAACTTCTCTCTAGTTTTGGAGCAGCCTGCAAGTGACCCCTGGACTTCAGACTTCATGGTCAGGATTGTGAGCAAGGAGGTGCATGCTTCCTTACGCTTCCTTCCTTGAAGTTTATGGAGTAGTCCATGCATAAAGACTACATTTACTTACAGTGTAATCACTCTTGCCACGACACGATGATGTTAGAGCCGGCCCAATCTCTGCGTATCCATCTACTGTGGTAAACAATTTTCCTTCCAGACTAATGTGATTGATTAAGGCTGAAAAGCTGAAATTAATCATTAAAGTAGAGATTGCATTTACGTCTACATTATTATATGTAAATCCTTGCCATCAGTAGCGAGCAGGCATGTTGGCAGCGTTCACATCCTTCGTAATGAGCTGTAATGAACTCAGTGGGTTGGGACGTACCGCAGAACACTGTTCTTACGAAAGGGCTTCGAGTCACAGTATTTTAAATGAAAAAACAAACCATTATGTTATTGTTATTTATTTATTTATGTTTTTTTTGTTTGTTTGTTTTCATGAGCAAAATAACAAATTTGAAATGTAATATTTTCTTCACCTTGTTGGTCAACAGCCACCTACAGTACACACCAGATTCAATCTTTATTTCAAAGCCATAAACCTTTCTTAACGCTGCCGAGAGCTGTCCTTTGTGGCGAATACTTCCATTGATAAGTTAACTAACCTTGAATCCAAGTTCATTTTAAAGTATTTTCTTTTCAAGGAGACATACAGATTTGTTGTGTTTGTGTTTTTTTTTTTTTTTTTTTCCTTCTCATGCCTCCAGCCTTCTAAAAGACCTTTATGCTACAAATCTGCCTCTTTGTCACCCAGCTCAGTAAACCTGATTCTTCTGGATCGAATTTTCCTTTCGGCTGGCACTAAACATGATTTCTGTCTCCATAACCCGAATCTGCTTAGCGGTGAAGCAAGTAAAGGTGCAATTCGGTATGCAAATGAGCTTGTTCATGCCTGCTATTTTAAATGTCATTGTTAACAGATTGCCAGTAAACAGGAAACGAATTCCAAGTGCCATTTATTTCTCTGCCAATTAGTGGCCTTTAATGGCGCTCTCACGAAGTCAAGCCTTTTAGGCGCTGTTGATTTCGCTAACTTTGGTCCATAATTCTGAAATTAATGCAACAATAGCAGAGGCACATAATGCACTACAAATATTACCTCAGGCTTAGAGAAAACAGTCTCATCAGTTCCGATCTATAAGGCTTCACATGACTCATAGCTAGCAGCGTCACACTTCGAGCTGACTATCAAATCACGTCTTTTTGCAAAGAATTGCTTTTCAATTTTAAATTAGGAGAAAAAGATTTAATTCCGTTAACTAAACAGCAACAACAGCAGACATCCATATGCATAGACATGTCTGTAATGAACAATATTCTTAGAAATTAATGTTAAATTAGCATTTGTGAAGGAGTCGTCAGTGTCTGCATTTTCTAAATTCAGAAGCAAACCTTATCTTGAGCAAAAAGGATTAAGCATTTACATCTTTTTGTGGTTTCTGTTTATAGCTCCTGTAACAAAAAGTGGGGAAACAAGTGGAACTAACCTAGTTTGTGGATGTTTCATGGCATTAAACAAAAATTATGACATTACCAATTCTTGGCAAACTGCTATTGTGGAATTACAATAAACTTGAGCAAATATTGTTAAATAATAACCATTTGGGATGGTAAATGTAATTTTACTTCATTACATCACTACCTTGTTACAGTAATTATTTTCCACCCCTTATGGGACTTTCCCAAATATGGAGGAAGGTCATCAGGAAGTTTGTCAGAGTTTGGTTCAGCGTGTTGTGGTTCAGATGAACTCAAAGTCAATTAAACAAAATGCTGGCACCATACCACCAATTTACCATTTTCATACACTCATACCCATTTTGGGGGCTCATAATAATGGAACAAATAGATAATAAACAATTGTATAGCCAGGTGAGGTCTTCCTTAAGGCCACCAGCACCGATCGGTGCATAGAGCAACGAGAGTTCTCCAATGAAGAGGACTTTCGCTGTTTCCGTAGCGGTTGGGTTTTTACGGGGCGGGTTGCTAGCCCAACGCCCAATCCTTCTCCTTTCTCATCCAGCACTTGGGAACCGACAACGGCGGAGCTCTAGACCTCCGGCTGCGAGAAGTTACAGCCTCACCCGGGAATTGAACCAGCGATCTTCGGATGATAGGGCGAGCAGTTTACCACTGCGCCACTCGGAGGCCCCCAGGTGAGGTCTGTTCCCTCTTTAATCCAAGACAAATCAAGCAGATAGTGAGGCCTGGAGTTGGTTTTCAGTGTTACATTTGCATTATGCTGAAGTAACAAAATAAAGCCATCAGTGAGCTAGTAGTTACATTGGGAGTGGCCAATAAAACAGTTTGGAACATTCTTAAAAAGAAGGAATTAACCGGCAAGCACAGAAACAGAAAAAGGCCTGGAAGACAACTAAATTTGATGACTGCAGATTTCTGACCATGGTAAAGAAGAACCATTTCACAACATCTAGCCATGTCAAGCATGCTCTTGAAGAGGTAGGTGTTTTATTGTCTATGAAGTCAATACAGATGCTTCACAACAAGGTGCAAACCATTGGTAATGCTCAAGAACAAAAAGGCTTGATTAGACTTGATGAAATCAAGGTGGATCGATGAAACCAAAATAAACTTGAACCAGAATGATGCGAAGAGAAAAGTATGGATAAAGAGAGGAACAGCTTATGATGCAAAGCACAACACACCATCTGTCAACCATGGTGAAGGTAGCGTTATGGCATAAGCATGTATAATGATGACCTGACTGATGATAAAAGTAATCATAAGAACATCAACCAAAAAAATGAACAAAATCAGTTCAGAACAATTAAGTGTGCTCTCAGCAAAAGTTCATGATTGTGGGAAAGCCCCCTTATTTCAAACTGAGAACTTAGAAAATCTCAACTCAGATAAAAATGATATAAAAATGGGAGGAGTCAGTGGTCAGAACTTTTTCCTCCAACTTCATCCTGCTCTCTCGCTGTTGATTAGAAACGCTCTGAATGCCGCGTGAGATCCGGTTGTCTTTAGCCGCAGCAGGCCTCATCAGCGTGGCAGCTCTGAACGCTGTATCATAATGCGCATCATTAGAGAGAAGCTCACAGAGCTATCTGTTCTCCGTCTTCCCCTGATGCGAGCTGTAAAGCCACGCTTCGTCACGATCCACTCTAATTGTACGCGGTGCTCCGGACAGATTAGGAACTCAAACTTTCATAGCGTGACCCTCGTTGAGCCGCTCGTCCGACATCTCGCTCCTGTCTGCTTCTAATTTAGCGAGGCGAGGTTTTTTAGTCTGCAGAGTGGAACGTCTTCGCCAGATATGAAAATGGAGCCCGCGAAGCCAAAGATCACCCAGAGAGACGGAGGTTATGCTAATTCGGCCTCACAGACACACGCTGTCAAATGAACATTTAAGCGAGCGCCAGGCAGATAATAGAAAGGAATGTTTAAAGGAGAGGAGATAAAAATGGGGAGCGACAGAGGCAGAAGGAAGTGTACAGTGTGTGAAACAGGCTGTCAGGATTCAAGCTCTTCCTCATTTAGAGGATCCGGAGCTTCTGGGTCATACGATACAGTTATACCGCTGGAGACATTTGTGATTTGTGAAGTTCAGACCGTGTTTAGCATCATAATTTACACCACAGCGCTGCTGAATTCTTAATTTTTTAAGGGACAGAAGGTGTTGAATTAGTAAAGCGACTGCGGATCATGTATACGGATTAGGAATGTGTGTCATCGTTAGAGTGATCTGTAAAGTGATCTGTAATGAGAGATTTATTTGACATTTATGGAAGGAGTCTCCAGTGTCAGTCTTAAAGTCAAAGGACTTAACGATTAAAAAACTCTTGGCACATTGCTCACATAGGAAAGGAATTAAACACTTCTTGACACAAGGAGGAAAATAAACACACACTTCATCACACCATCCCCAGTGTTGATTATTTTCCTATAACAACATGGCACAAAGTTGTTTTATTCCTTATTCCTTATGCCTTATTCCCCGAATGAAGCACATTTCATTGTGACTACATAATCCGTCTTAGTATTGCCCATCCTATAAGTGAAGGACATTATGAAAAAAATATTTAGTAAAAATAAATTACTAAACTTTTCCATAATGTTACGTGTTACTGCGAACGGATAAAAAG
This sequence comes from Clariallabes teugelsi, assembly GCA_030014215.1. Lineage (NCBI taxonomy): Eukaryota > Metazoa > Chordata > Actinopteri > Siluriformes > Clariidae > Clariallabes > Clariallabes teugelsi. The sequence continues at coordinate 2,795,768 of JAQMYG010000002.1, forward strand.
TATGAGAAGTGGAGTGGAGCACATGTATGAGTATTTAAAGAAGAAATTCCCAAAAGAAAGAGAATCATTTCTACAATTGTTTATATGGAAAAATTACAGCGCTGTGATATTGTTTTTTAACTTTGTTGCAAATTCTCTTTAAAGGTGCCAATATTTATGGAACTTTGTTTATTTAGGACAAACCTGAGAAAAATGAGTTTGTGCAGAAATCTTGGTTACTTGGTGTGTGTGTGTGTGTGTGTGTGTGTGTGTGTGTGTGTGTGTGTGTGTGTGTGTTAAAATTGCAGTCTTAAAATGCCTATTTTTTGCTGCTCTTGCAATAGTGTGAGTTCCTGTTTTTGGCACTGTTGTACACACACACACACACAACTGCACACATGCTTGGATTTTGTTAGTGCTGGGATTACACTACAGGTTATTTCATTCTTCGTGCCAGAGGCCTCATCACCTGGATGAATAAAGAGAAGGAAAGAACAGAGGAAAAGAGGAAGACGAGAAAGACTAAGGAGGAAATTCAGATCAGAGTAAATAGCGCTCCTACATATTTGAGAGGCAGAGACAGATGTTTTCTGCCTCTGCGACATCTCCTGCTGTTCTTGGACTATCATTCACGTCCTTCCCTCCCCCTCCCTCCCTCTCTCTCTCTCTATCTCTTGTCGTTTCGTCTCTGAGGCTCTCTGAGGTTCTGATTTCTTTCTCTCTCCAGCTCTTCCTCTTGTGCTCTGTTTCTCAGGGGACTCATTACAGCATGGCTCTTGGTGCAAGATAATGGAGGGATAATGAATTTCTGAACTAATCTATATTAGAGCTGTGCTAAAGTCAGGGCTTTGAGAGAGAGAGAGAGACCTGATATGAAGAAAATCTACTGCTACAGAGAGTCAGCGCAGATATTTAAGGGTCAAGGATTTGTTTACTTCCTTATTATTAACAGGTACACAGGCCAGACGGCACGGCGGTGTAGTGGTTAGCACTGTCGCCTTGAACTTCCAGGGTCTGGGTTTGATTCCTGTCCAGGTTCGATTCCCGTCTTTGTGTGCATGGGGTTTGCATGTTCTCCTTGTGCTTGGTGGGTTTCATCCTGGTACTCTGGTTTCCCCCCTCAGTTCAAAGACCTGCAGATTAGGTTAATTGGTGTTTCCATAGTGCCCATTGTGTGTGAATGAGTGTATGAGTATGTGTGTGTGCCCTGTGATCGATTGGCACCCTGTCAAGGGTGTACACTGCCTTGTGCCCTTAGTCTCATGGGATAGGCTCCAGGCCCCCCGCGACACTGAGGTACACAGGGCATGCCTCTTTCACCTACACAGAGGTACACAGGCCACGCCTCTTTTTTAATACATTGGTACACAGGCCACGCCCTCTTTTTTATACATTGGTACACAGGCCACACCTCTTTTCTTTATATATTGGTATACAGACCACGCCTCTTTTCTTTATACATTGGTACACAGGCCACGCCTCTTTTCTTTATGAATTGGTACACAGGCCACGCCTCTTTTCTTTATACATTGGTACACAGACTATACCTCTTTTCTTTATACATTAGTACACAGGCCACTCCTCTTTTTCTTACACAGAGCTACACTGTCCACACCTGTTATACATTCTCAGAGCTACAAAGTCCTTGTCTCTTTTCATTTTACAGAGGTGCACAGACCACGCCCCTTTTACATACACATGGGAACACAAGCCACGCCTCTTGAGGAGGCACACAGTCCACGTCTCTTATACATACACATGAGAACACAGGCCACACCTCTTGAGGAGCCTCACAGGTCATGCCTCTTTTACTAACACAGAGGTACACAGGCCACGCCTCTTTTACTTAGACTGGGCTAAATGCCGCACCCTTTTAACTTAGACTGAGGTTCAGAAGCCACACCTCCATCGCCGTGACAGAAGACCTGAGGCCACACCTCTTTAATTAGCCTGACACACAGGCCTTGTGTTATTCACTGGGGCCCAACACACATTGTGTTCCAAACGAATTCTAAACCAGAGAACTGCATGCTCAGAATGTCTGTCTCTGAAAATTCAGCCAGACGTATTTCTGATGTAGAACCGATTCCCCGAAGCCAGCTCGTACAAGTTTTTGAACATAATTAAGCAGCCTCTGCAATATGAACGTGAAAAACATTTTTCAACCATATGCACTGACAGATTAGTAAATTAAGTCTACTATAAACTGTCAGCTTTCATTTAGTGCTTGTTATACAGACCGTCACTCTCTCTCTCTCTCTCTTTCTTTCTTTCTTTACCTGTCTGTCTGTCTGTCTTCCTCCATGTTTCTCTTCCCATCTGGCTCTTTCTGTCTGTCAAACCTCTCAATCTCTTTCTATCTTTCTTTTATCTCTCTGTCTCTTTTTTACTGTCCGTGTCTGCCTGTGTGTGTCTTTCATCGTTTTATCTCTCTCTCTCTCCTGTTATTTCTAATTGACAGTCTCCCCCTTGTCTGACATGCCTTCTTTCTTTCTTTCTTTCTTTCTTCCTTCCTTCCTTCCTTCCTTCCTTCTTTGTCTTTTCTCTTTCTGCCTCCCTCCGCTCTCGTTTAATGTGTGTCTCTCTTTCCGTTGCTTTCTGTTAATTAAAAATCCATGGTTGAAGTGTATTTTTTAAAAGAAATATTTCATCCTTTAATTTTTTTCCTATTCACTCCATTACTGCTCTGTGAGATCCGTTTTGGAAAAGAATTTCTGAGAGTGCAAAAATCTCAAACGTTTGTGGTGTGCGTACAGTACGTGAGTATTTGTGTGTGTGGGTGGGTGGGTGTGTGTAAAACACTCTGGTCCACATTTACAGCTATGCGCAGGTTTAATCGATATTTCTCACCTCTCTGAAATTCCAGACAAACGGAGATGAAGTGTCCAGAGCCGCGATTCTCTCAGCTGCAGCTCTCTAAACTCTTAAACTCTAATGCACTTTTATTTTACTGAGTGCGCCAAGGACGGGACTGTAATTCATCACCACGCCTGTGGAGAACATCACAATGTAACATGAAGAGCTAGTTACTGTAGATATACACACATACTGTATACACACACGCACACTGAGCTAACAAAAAATACTGAAAAGGCTTGGCAAGAATCTGCTGAAGTTAGAAAGAAAGGAAAGAAAGAAGTCAAAAAGAAGCAAAGAAAGAAAGAAGGAAAAAAGAAGCAAAGAAAGAAAGAAAAAAAGGAAAGAAAGAAAGAAAGAAAGAAAGAAAAAAAGGAAAGAAAGAAAGAAAGAAAAAAAGGAAAGAAAGAAAGAAAGAAGTGTGGCTGTCCTGCATGGTATCAAAGATTTGTGAAAAGTCCTTGATGAAGCTGCATGAATGTTCCTTGGGTCCGTATCTTTCCCAGGCCACCAGGGAAGACGTGATGTTACCTGTACATCAAAGTTAAGGTGAGGTAATCAGCATCAAGACGAGTAAATTTCCACTCTTGGTCTCTAAAGTGGGAGGTGGTTCAGCTTGTGTGTGGGTGGAGACAGACCAGATTTGAGCCGGGTAAGTGTTCGTTCTTGTTCTTGTACCGTGGTTGTATTCTAATCTGTCAGACATTGTCTTCTTTTGTTTCCTAAGTTTGAACGAACCTACAAAACAGGAACCTTTCGAGTTCACGTTGGAGATCTCTGGTTGGCAGCCAGACCATCTATCCAGGGTGCAGTGGGTAAGAATTTCCATCATGTAGTTTCTTCTAGCATTAAAAGGCACTTTGTATTCTGAAGTGTTCACTTCCTTTAATCCAGTGATTTTGCTTTAAAAGGAGAGTGAATAATTTCTCAGATTGTGTACAGTCTATGGAAAATCACAGCACTGTGTGATACTGTTTGTTTCTTTGTTCCAAGTTCTCTTTAAAGGATTCCACTATTTATGGAACTTTCAGTAATTATATTTAAGAACAACTCTGAGAAAAAGATGAAACAGCTTCATGTAAACTGATAGTGTGCAGAAATCTTGATTACCTGTTCAAACAGACATTGTTGGCACATACTGTATATATCGTGTGTGTGTGTGTGTGTGTGTGTGTGTGTGTGTGTGTGTCTGGAGCTGGGATTACACTACAGGTTATTTCATTAATCGTACCAGAGGCCTCATCACCTAGACGAATAAAGAGAATGAAAGAACAGAGGAGAAGGAGAAGACGAGAAAGACTGAGAAGGCAATTCAGATCAGAGTAAATAGCGCTCCTACATACTTCAGGGGCAGAGACAGATGTTTTCTGTTCACTTCATTTATTCTAGTTGATGATCGCAGGGATGTTGAACGCATCTCCATACCATGGCAAGAGCAGTGGCTGGGATCCCAGCATTGAAAGACAATGGGACCAGTACTCTGCCCATGGGGTGGTCTTGCTCCAGCCATGCTCACTGTTGGAGCAAGGGTACCTTCTCAAAGGTACTGGAGGTTGATAACCTGAGAATAGCCTGACATTTATACAAACCTGGATGGGCAACACGGTGGCATGGTAGCTTAATGGCCTAGCACCTGCAGGGCTAAGGGTTCAAGTCTTGCATCTGGTCTGTGTGTGGATTTTGCATGTTCTCCTTGTGCTTGGTGGGTTACCTCTAGATTCCTTCTACAATTCAAAGACATGTGGTGTAGACTGATTGGAATTTGTACGATAGGATGTTCAGTTGAGTATGCTTGTGCTCTGTAATGAGTTGGCACCTAGTCCAGGGTATATCTTGCCTTGTGCTTTTGGATAGGCTCCAAGTCTAGTAGTAAGATGGTACCCTTTGGCAAAGCAATCATTTAACAGGTGGGAGCGGCTCAGCAGTTACTGAATGGAAGGTTCTGGGATCTAAGCCCCTATCACAGTCATGGTGCCACACCCTTAACCGTGTCTGGTACAGGGGCACCATATCACATACTGACTCTGTGCTCTGTGCCCAGCTTCCTAAAATGCTGGAATATGCAAAAAAAAAGACATTTAACAATAGTGTAATGTACATGTAAAGTCTTATTCGTCTTCTGCTATGGCGAGAATGATGTGTGGCCTTCTGATCTGTGGATGTTGTTGAATGCAGTTTCCACCAGCCTCTGAGTTCTAGAGGTGCTTAGATGTAAAGAATTCAGGTAGGTATTAATCAACTACATGACCTTCTCTTGCCCCGTGAGCCCTATGCTAACATCTCAATATTAGTCATGCTATTGTTGCTAACCCACATCATTAGCTTTAGCGTGCATGCCAGATCAGTGTAATGAGGAATGTGAGAAACACCTGGTGAACAGGCAAAGGGTAAAACCTGAACACAGGGTCAGCTCTGGTCTCTAGGTCAAAGGTCAGCAAGTGAACACACACATACACATACACAAACACGCGCACGCGTACACACATAAACAGACCTCCCACATGATGTCGTGACAAAACAGGCATGCTAAAAGTCTCATTTGTCCCTTTTTAGCCAGAGTGTGATTTATGGCTGAAGAATGTGTAATTGGGTTACTGATTTGTTATCATGTCTAAGTTAGCACTAGTAATCCATCAATGACGCTAGTCTAACAGATGGTTATCATGTCTTCAGAAGCTGTGGAACTCCGTAGTAACTCACCTATTTTTTTTGTATAGCTTTGTTTATGTATTACAGCAGGTTTATTCATTTAGTAGCCAATCTGCGCTATCGTGATACTGCAGGTCCTATTCAAAGTTCCTCTTTTGTTAGTATATCAAGGTATCCATGCTACATGTACAAGTTATGTTAGTTCGCCCAGAGTTTTTAATGCTATAGTAGCTATGGTATACTGGCAGGCACAGTATTTTTTTATGCTAGACATGCTACAGTAGCATTTACAATTAAAAAAAGTAAGAAGGTAAAAAGAAAGGAATATAGAAAGGTTTAGCTTATATACTAGCCACATTACTCCAGTTAATATCTTTCAGATTACTAATGCTAGTTTCTGTTTACTTCTATTATTATGCTAGCTGCGCTACGTGATTACATATGATTCGTAATCTGTCGCTTAATTTTTATTATTTTTTTCTGATAACTAATACGACTTTGTCCATTTATTTATTTGTTAGCCATTGAACTGCAGAGCTTATGCTAGTTTAAATTTAGTGTTTTGTGCTGACCAAACTGTTTAACGTTATGCTACTTTGTACATTTGTGAATTATATTTAAATAGCTGTGCTAGTCAAACAGTTACAGATGTTTCAACACCAAATAGTTATAGCATTTAATAATAGTCTAGGGTATGTGCGAATAATGCGCCAGCTTTTATGCTAAGTTTTACTTGACTATGACTATGCTAGTCATACTTAACCGTTAATGCTAGTTTAACCAAAGGCTGAATTTTATGAAATTGCAACAAATTTTGGGTTAGGTGAGCTGCACTAGCAATGACATCATTTTTATTTATTTATTTATTTATTTATTTATTTATTATTACGTCCAGTGTAAATCTAGATATGTGTTTAGATAAAGTTTTTTTTTTTTTTTTTGTTACCAGACGTTTTTACACTAATTCTTGTTACATTATTCTGGTTGATACAGCTGAACAAAGGCAGAAAATCATAACCTATTATTATGAGTAGATTTCTAATTTATCTTCTTTAAAAACGGAGCACTGGAATCATCGCGGGTCATCCTCACATTCCCTCGGGGAAGGAAAGCGCCGTGATGAAGCGTTCACTTGAGATGGATACGCTCCATGACAAAAGGAGAAGATGGATACAAGGCTAATATCTCAAAGAGACATGTAGGTCAGATCGCATCCAGGATCTCCTCCTTGCCATATGGCACACCCCAGGTCCACACTGCATTATGCGACACACACACACACACACACACACACACACACACACACACACACACACACACACACACACACACAAAATAAATAAAAATTGGGAAAAAAAAAAAATAAACACTTGCTACACCAAATGCTGGACATTATTCAACATATCCATGTACAATGTGGTGTAGGTGTTAGAGATAAGGATAGATTTGTAATTAATTTTTATTTCACCACACCTTATGTGCACGATGTGCAAAGGTTATACTTAGCTGTGAGTTGCCAATTTACACTTAGTGAACTTTCATTTATTGATAAATTAAAACCTGTAGTCTGAGCAGGCATTCACACTTGAAGTACTATAAGAAGAAAAATAAGTTATAACTAAATATATAACAAAAATCAGACAATGACAAGACTATGAGCCTAAGTTTAGCAAAGAACACACTTGGTGTGATAAAGCTCATTTACAGCTGGTTATTTTCCAATAACCGCATGCTTTATATATATTTTTAGTTTATATTAATTCTTGTATTATAGAAATCCGTTTTGCCAGATTCTCTTTATTTCTTTCTTTGAAGCTAATAAGATGAATAACGTAATCATTTCAGTACCAAGTGCTGACATTGGAGACTCCTTCCAGAAAAATAGTTAAAGACTGCCCTCACACTAGGAATGATTAATTCATCCCAGGCCCAGGAACGATTGCTTCCTTCTGTCCCTTCACATTACTATTGTTGTCCGTACCCGAGTACACTCGTGTGTACAGCTGTCAGTATGAACCTAGTTGCTAATAGACAAAAAGAGAATAAAACCATAAGGAAGTCAACCTTTGCACTTTGCCTAATATTAATGAGGATGAGATTGTTGAGTGCTGCACAGACACAGAGATTTCCGACGATGACCTCGTATTCTAAACAGCAGTCCAGTTCCTTGTTTAGATGCTGTTGGCTTTCATATTCGATTAGAGCCGTGCCCGGGTATGCTGTGCCACGCTCAAGAAGACCCTTTCTCTTTTTAAAAATGGTACACTGATCTGCGCCCGGGCACGATACGGAGTGTTCATATCTCACAAAATATATAAAGTACAAATGCACCCAAAATCAAAGATGCTTTATGCTAAAAATACATACCATATGTACATAACATAATACAAGCCTGTTATGACATTTGTAGCTGCATTACTGTCAGAGCTGCTTCCATAGAAAATGAATAAATGGCTTCCGACCAATCAGCATCTAGAACTCATCAGCACTCTGGTATCAAGGCTTAGCACCTATTATTTGTTTGAAATCCTAAAATAAGACGATTTAACAGCCTGAGCGGGTTGCTGGGACATTTTCATTTTCTCTCATCTAATTTCCATCAGGTTGCGTTCCCAAATAATGTTGGCCATTTTGAAAATATGCATATAGCCAGTACAAACCACTAAGTGTGTGTTATTTGAGACATATATAAAATATATATATATATTAATAATTGTAAGTATATTAGAGTGTTAATATTTCATCCAATTCTTTACAACCAAGTAAATAATAAATAACTAAGCATCTGTTGTTTGGGATATTTATGTACAAATGGCACAGAGAAGTGTAAAGATATTCATTTATTGCTTGCTAATTATTCTATCAGCTTCATTAACCCAAAGTTAAGGAGTATTTTCAGAAGGTGTCTTTACACCATATGCTATAAATCACAATGTTCACTCTCACACCTGCTTCCAGAATGCAAAATGATGAGAGTTTAGTAATTCAGCGCTTTAGACTAGAGGTGAAATACGGGGGAAAAAAACTGTCACCTAAGACCTGGCAGCTGGTGTTGTTGCTGGTGTTTTGTGTGTGTGTGTGTGTGTGTGTGTGTGTGTGTGTGTGTGTGTGTTGTGCATTTATGACGCTGTCGATTGCAGTCATTTCTCTGTCTAGGAAAAGATATAACGTTGAAATATCAGATATATGTCATCATTTACTGGTACAAAGTCGGTCTCTCTGTCTTGTCAGAAAACTCATTTGTCAGAGCAAGATGAGGTATTTGAGGGCTGAAAGAGTCAAATCATTGTTTAGATGAGTCAAATAAAATGACCAACGAAGAAGAGTCCAGCTTTGAGTATGAGACGTATGAGGAATGAAATGCTCGGGGTGGGGGGGGGTATGGGGGGTGATGTTGCTATGGGAAAATAAACAGTGAAACAGGTTTTTGATTTTGATTAAACTTAAAACTCACAATGAGAAAAGGGTTATTAAAAGTTTAAAAAATTTTAATTATGCAGTCAGGTGGGAATCTGAAAAACTGCACAGTTAATTAAGTAAAATCATTATAAAATATAAGACTATACTGTTTCTATGTACATGTACAAATGGGAACATAAGTAACTGTACATAAGGTGCATAAGGTCATAAGGAATGAACGGACATGATCATATCAGTGCATTGCAACAGAATGTATACTGAGCGTATTTACTGTATAGTGATGTCAGAGAAGGAGATCCCTCTCCTCACACAGAACTGAGTTATTGTAAAGTCTAACTGCATTCGGCAGAAAAGTCTCCGCTGTTGAACCAGAATGTTGTGGAAGGGATATAATGTGTTCTTCAGGATAGTTAACAGTTTGCATAGCATACTGTACATGAAGTGTTTTACTCCTCTTACACCACACCAAGTGACCAAGAAACAGAAACTACATAAAATGTATTAGTTTACATTAATATTTAATGTTGGATATACAGTACAAAAAAGCTTTTATATACAATAACAACTGTAAAAGCTTTTAGACAGTTTTCTGGCATGCGTCTTCTGGGAGAGCCTCCAGGTCCGCGCGACCCTGTGCGTAGGATAAGCCTTATAGAAGATGAATAAAATAATACCTTTAATTCATGATGCATGTTTTATACCATTTTTATTTTGTTCCTTAGAACTCTATAGACTCACAATAAAGCTTTATAGAACATTTGCTACAGGATGGTGTTGATATTCAGAGTTCTGACTTGGAGACATGAAGGTACAATCGAACTTTTACTTTTGTCTATTGAATATTTCCTGCTAAGCAAAATCCCATCAGTTTTTAAAATTTCTCTTATTTCTACACTGCATTTCTATAAAATATCCACAAGTTATACAAGAACTCTTCTGGTTCTTCTCAATAACTTAAAAATCATTGCTCGTTATTTTATGAGTTATAGACTTTAACATTTGTAACTGGTGAGATCTGCCTATAGACTCGTGTAGATTTATTTGGCAGAAAGCCTGCAGGCATTTGTTTGTTCGCGCTCTAATGCGTAAGATGTTGCACTAGTGATCAGAAGGTCAGAATTTTAAACCCTAGCAGCACAACGCTTGCACTGTTGGGCCCTTGAGCAAGGCCTTTAACCCTCAACTGCTTGGGTGTGTAATGAGATAAATGTAATTCGCTCTGGTTAAGGGCGTCTGCCAAATGGCAGACGCCCAATTCTGTAAATGTAAGTTAGTTCTTTCGTTCTTGTGGAAATTGATTTTCAAATGCACCAGGTGGAGAGTGTGGAGAACCCTGAAAAGAAAATACCATCCTTATTTAGTGGTGCGGATTGGCACAGGAGTTATTAGGTTCTCAGGTGGATTAGTAGCTAGGCATTTGCCGCTTTCACTGATCTGGTCCAGGTTCGAATCCAAAGCTCACCAGGAAGGGTTTTCCAGCATAAAGCCCAAGCCCTAACACACCACTATCAGTTATACAGAAGTGTATTTCTATTGACTTTTTCCAAGTTCTATACAGTAGCATTTCCATGATTTTTCAATTGAATTTAATGTTCTTTTACGAATGTATAGAACATCAACAGAATATGAGAAGATTTATTGTAGTTTGCAATGTAGAGCTTTTTTTTTCTCGTTCTAACATCAAAAGATAAAAAACATCGAGGAGAACCGTTTCTAACTGCTATAATTTAATTGAGGAACTACGTTGGCTTGTAGACGTTTCCACAGCATTAAGTATAACAAAAAAAAAAAAGTGTTAATATTGGGTTAATTTTATTTAAAAGAAAAGTTAAAGTTTCCTCTGAAAATTGCTGTAGTGAGTAGTTTATTTCTTATAAGTTTCTTTGGTAGACTGTTCTATATTCACTAGTCGTATAGACTCTTGATCTCAGAGCCACACCTGAGACGAACGATGGAGGGAGAGAGAGAAAAGCGAGTGAGCAAGCACTCTTAAAGTGATTGCGTTTTCTCCTCAGGGTCCTGTCCTGGCCTTCCCGGGAAACCGTGCACAGTTATGAGTGCTGACGGGCTCGAGTCTGTCTGAAGTTGATGTCTTTATCAAAATAAAGTGCCGCTCCATTACCGCTGAGCCGAAAGGACGCGAGTGTGGAGCGAAAATGGGTTTGGGGACCGTACTGCATATTCTGTGTTTGTGTGTACAGTATGTGTGTGTGTGTGTGTGTGGATTTGTGGGTAAAAATATACACTGAATCCTCTACAGTTAGAGAACAAATCCCGAACTTGACCAGATGTTCTTGCTGAACTTTTCTGTAATATATACTGATAAGATTAAAGCAATAGAAAAAAGAAAAAAACCTCACACGTTTTCTATTAGGCTGGTGTGTGTAAGTACACTTCTATACGTTGATAGCATAATGGAAGTGCAGTTATTATTTTATAACAGTTATTGTAAGGCTCGTGTGTCAGCCTGTTAGCTGTTAAGCAGATACTTTCTCTTTATGATCATTTAAAATGAAGTAGTTAAAGCTTCCATAATTCTATCACATCACTTCAATATTTCCGGGCAGAACTATTAAAAGAAATTGCGGAGAGAGAGAATGAGAAGGACGGAGATGTAAAGAATGAGTAAGATAGTCTGAGTGCGGGAGATAGAAAGAGCGAGAATAAGAAACGGTAAAGTTTTGCTCACGAGTGTGTCGACAGTTTGGAACTTTAAGAGATGACTTCATCAAAATACATTTAACTTTAGTATTGTTGTTTTGTTTTTCATTTCTGTTTTTAATGTCACTGTTGCTGTAAAATTGACTCAAAATCCATCTATGGAACATATTTTTCCAACTTGTGAGCTGTTTATTTGTTAGTGTAAATTTATTCATCTTCAGTACATGATTCCTTGTCAGAGTTGTGTCTGCATATGTTAATTAAACCTGATTAGACATGGCGCTGAAACGTGTCTCAATTTACAGGCAAAAAATGTGACATTTTTATACCAGATTTAGAACAAACTGGTAACAAATCACTTGGCGAAGCCAAAGAGTAGATTCATAGGTGAGTCGAGTCAAATGACTTGATTTACTGTAAAGGATTATGATAAGAAATTAGTGAAATGAGACAGAAAAAGAGTGAGAGAGCCAGTAAGAATGAAAAAAGTTAAAGGAAAGAATCAATATAACATATAACAATTAAAAACAAATCTAAAATCACACTGAAATGCAAAATGTCTAAAACAACAGGTTCATTGAAGGTTTAAGCCTTTAAGAGGAACCTTTTCGTTCCCTAAAAACCCTTTGATTAATGATTATTTAACAATGTTTTGATTATTGCTAATCTTTTTGTTATATAATGGAACTATTTATGGTTTATTTCTTTTTAATTACTCATTGAGATACCAATATTGTAGCATGTGAATCTAAATACTTTTGGAAAAAGTGTGTTAGGCCTGAAACATCGTTCACGTAGGTACGCAAATACAAATGACGATTGTGGAGGTGATCAGGTTCGGTCCACAAGTTGCAAGTATAATCTACAGAACATGTTGACTATTTCCAAAGTTAGAGTTGTATAATCTAAGATGAAGAAGTCAGCTGTCTTGTTTCATGCTGTAGAAGAATAGAGGCAATGCTGACACCATATATAAATCTTCATTTATACCCTTAAAATTTTTTGAAAGGTCTCCTCTATCGATGTATTCCCATTTCATACCCAAGGTTCCCGAGATGACGGACATGAACAAATTAACAGAGTATAAAAATAATACTAAAATATTCTGTATGTCCAAGCTATTATCAATTAATCAATCAATCAAACAAATATTTAAAACATAATGTGGTTTGACGGAGTAGCATTCAAGACAGAGAAAGAATAAATCTGTGAAAGAAAACAAGACAAAAAAAAAGATAAAGTATTAGAGAAAAAAATAAGAAAGAAAGATTGACACACAGAGAGAAAATCACTCCATAGACATGATTGCCTTTGATCTATGTCTCCATGGCAACACCAGGCCTGATTTGGACCTTAATCTCTTTTAATGTGTAATGTTTGTTAGCACCCTCCACCTTCACACACACACACACAGATACACACACACAGGCACACACATACACACAGCCTTTCTTGCTCACACACCCGTCACTGATTTCCATCTTCAAATAGTTGGTGCCACTTTTTTTTTCAGAAAGAAAAGAACAAAATCTGCTCCGTTTCCCGAATCGACGTCTGCCGCTGTTTGCTGGTTGTTCGTTATTTCTTCCGCCATCTGGAAGTTCATCTTTCTTGTTGCAGTTTGTGTCTTGAATGAGAATCTGGGGGGGGGAAACTAGGTACGTGTGAGCCTCTTGGACACGGCGATTAATACGACACATCGACTGATGCCTCGTGTCTCTGGGATGTCGATAAATTTGGCGAGTCTGGTATTTAATTAGTTTTGTTACACATTTTATCGACTCAGTTAATGATGTGGCGTTCTCTGTGTAATGATGCATCAGCTGTCTGATTCACACTTTACAACAGTGCCTTGTTTTTGTTACGGATTAAACCATTCAGTCAGTCGTGTTTAATTAGTATTTGGATAACACCGCACATTTGTTGTGTGCTGACGAAAAGTGAGCAGCAACAAACCTTGTTTGTAAGAAAAGCGACAGAATTGATGACAAACGAGATGTCATGTTGGCCTTGTTGCTGTGCTAAGCTCCTCTCTGGTTGTGTTGGCTTAATTCATTTCCTCTGCAGTGACTTGGAAACTCAGACTACACTGTTAGATTTCAAGTATAAAACCATTTGCACTTATTGCAGCTTTCTAGCTTTCAAGCTGTTTGACTAGCTATGTTAAGCAGCTTGTTATCATACTCTAGACCATTAAGTAACTAGCAATATCTAAGCTAGATTATACTACACTGCTTGACCAAAAGAAAAAGTCACACACTCGAATATTTCATTGGACCAACTTTAGCTTTGATTGTGACGGTAGCACTGTTTCGATAAGCTTATGCGACGTCACAAAATTTACTGTGGTTCCAAAACTCAAGGTCTGGACCAACCCATGTGCTCCCTGAACCAATCGTTCACATCTTCCTCTCGGAATATGCCCATGCCATCCTGGTAATTCAGTACATTCAAGTCATCAACTGATCTTGTTTTTTGTGCAGATAACATTGCTGAGTCTAGACCTGACCAACAGTAGCAACCCGTTAGGGCGATCATAACACTGCCCCCAGAGGCTTGTACAGTTGGGTACAACACTTCATACTTCAGCACCTCTCTACCTCCCCTGATGCACCCATCACTCTGGACCAGGGTAAATCTGAACTCATCAGACCACATGACCTTTTTCAATGTTCCACAGTCATTTCTTTATGCTCCCTAGCAAACCATAGTCTGTTGTTTCTGATTAACCTCACAAGTGTTTGTTTTTTTAAAGGCTGCACAGCTGTTTAGTCCCAATCTCCTGCATCTTACATGTGGACATTCTGTTATTTTTGCTATTAAACAAAGCAGTGGGTTCTACTGTTGCTGTTACTGTTGTTCTACTGTTGTAACATTTTTTTTTTTGTGGATTTTTTCCCGATTTTCTCCCTAATTTAGTCGTGTTCAATTCCTCCCCGTCACTCGGGGGCTCCCACATTTAGGCTACTACTACCACTCAGTCGGGAGGGCCGAAGACTATCACGTGTTTCCTCCGAACCAT
>JAQMYG010000002.1:2953461-2964684 GCA_030014215.1 Clariallabes teugelsi
AAAGTAGAAGTACACAAAAAAATCTACTCAATTACAGTAATGCGAGTAAATGTAATTCATTACTTTCCACCTCTGATCATCGCCCTACTGAATTCCGAGGTTTGTTTGGTCAGGAGATGTGGATTAGTTTTCTGTAACAGCGAGTTTATATTAACACGCTTGTTCTAATACGTCGACGTTTCTATAGTATAGTAACAGCTATGGAAGGAGTCTCCAGTGTCAGGGCCAAACCTGTGTTAATATGCATTCGGATATCTGTGTTAGTTCAGGTTTGTGTGTGTCATGCAGTGATGTTTTTAATAAACTTCGTCCTCTGGAAAGGCGTGCCTCGGCAGATGTGTGTCGGCGTCTAAGATGTGTGGAGATGGATGAGGGTCTTCACAGAGTGTGTGTGACAAAGGTGAGAGAGTTATTAGAGCGTAGCGGCCCTGCTGGCCGTGTTAGATCTATCTCCCTCTCTCTCTCTCTCTCTCACACACACACACACACACACACATACATACACACAGGCACACACAATACACTCTGATGGGGTGCCAGGGGCCACATGGGGAACAGGTGCAGCTTGATGCATATCTCTCACCTGAGCAAACACATCCCGTGGGTGTGCATAAGTGTGTTATGTGTGTGTATGTGTGTGTGTGTGTGCTTATGTGTTGCTTTATTATTACTAATTCTGTGTCTTAATGATCTCATCTACACATGCATCTCTAATACAGTATAATGTATTAAAAGTCTAAACTTGACTACTAGGATTACAGGTTTAAACTACGACTATAACATTGAGAAATTATTTTCCTTGGAGGTCTGTGATGAATCGGCTTAGTGCATTTATGCTATGTCATGTGAAACGTGAAAGTGTGTGCACATGTGTGTGTGAGTGTATGTCATCAGGAACAATAGAGAGGAACCAACAAGAAAGGCTTCTTTAAAGCACCCTGCTAATGACCCTCTTGTTGCAAGGATGTTGGCGCTCATTACACCGAGAGCTGCATGTAATGGCCCTGCGTCGCTCATCAGGTCATGGAAACATCTCGAGAGCCTCTCACTCCTCTCAAGCTCTCTCCTTCAGTCCAAAGGGAACGGCGAGCCTCTTTAGGCCGAAAGACTAGAGAAAGATTAAGGGGAAACCACATCTGTATACAATGACAGAGGTAATTGGCTCTTAAGATTTGTGTGTGTGTGTGTGTGTGTGTGAGAGAGAGAGAGAGAGAGAGAGAGAGAGAGAGAAGATGGACAAGGGGGAATAAAAGAAATGAAGTGAAGAACATTGACTAATTGTGTGTGTAAGGATCTCATCAACCTTAAAAGCTCTTTGCTAATCTAGAATTAGCGAATCACTACTAAGCCATTTAGCTCTAATTCAGGTTTAGGTGGATTTGTTAAGATAAATTCTGGCTAGCCGGCACATTCACAGTGCCAGAGGTCGAGTATTGATGCGGCAAGTTGGTCAGGATGCAGTTTAAAGGAATGACGTCACACGACGGGGTAACAGGAATGATGACTGTGTTTATCAAACTGAAAGACGAGTCTGGAAAGCTCTTTGGATGATTTGTTTGCTATTTTTACACACTTGTCCCGTCACGTTCCTGCAACAAAGCAACCATTCTTTAGATTTTCCAAACCACTAATTCTATACAAATTCTATTTAGACAAAATGAATGGAAATCCTGTAGAACCTTTAGTATGCAAGTTCTATAAGGAGAACAAAAATCTATAGAAATACAGTTCTGTAGAAATGGTTAGGTCATGGTTTGGAGTAAATGTTTATTAGTCTGACACGCTTCCTGATGCAAACCTCCCTGACCTTGGGATCTACATTAGGAGTGCACTGGTCTATGCAAGGTGTAAAAGCAGTTGACATTTACAGAAGACAGTGATGAGACTCTTAACCGCAGTAAAACTTTTGAATGGGGCCAATGTTTTAATGAAGTCCGTAGATTAGTGAATGCTGATCCCGGTCGAGGTGACTCAGAGCCCACTGCAGTCGTTCCTGTGAACGTTCAGCGAGTGGAACGCCTCAGCCTTGAAAATCAGTGGCCAACTTGTGGAAGAGACGCGTCTGTCTGTGTGAAGTGTACAGACAATCATTCACCAACACCACTCGCACATTACAGGAGCTCGACTGGGAGTTCTTGCCATGTCCCCCGTATAGTCCTGACATGTTTGGGCCATTAAAGGAGTTCCTGGGAGGCCAGCGTTTTAGACGTGAAGCAGGCAGTTTGATCATGGCTCTGGTGTGCGGAGAAAACTTTCTACCTTGATGGTGTCCAAGCACTAGTGAAACACTGGGATAAGTGCATTAGTGTAGCAGGAGATTATATAGAGAGATAAAGCGAGTTTTTATAAAGGTAGAGAGAGACATCAATAGCTGATGGCTGATGACAATTTTTGCTAAGTCACCAGGTTGCCAAAAATAAAGTGCATTGTTTATAAAAGAACAAAAAATACTAATTGGCTAAGACGGGTTAATGGACTAATATGAGTTACCAATTGGACCACATTTTCCACCCTCCTAAAGCCATTGCTACAAATTAAATCATATTTCTCACCCCCACCCAAAGCCAATGTTACTAATTAAATCGTAGTTTCCACCCCACAAAAAGCTGATGTTACTGATTATACAGCATGAGAAAGCCAGACTAGAAAGCCAATAGGACAGAATGGACAGGATTTCCCGCCCCAAAGGCCAAAGCTACCAACTGCACCACATTTTTCACCTCCCAAATGCAAATGTTATTATTTAGACCAGACTTCCCAACCCACAAAAGCAAATGCTACCAATTAAACCACATTCCCTACCCCATATAAAGCCTGTCACCAATTAGACCACAGTTCCCAACCAGTTCCCAACTCCCTATAACAAACGTCACTGCTATAACCACAATGTTACTAGTTAGACAACACTTGCCACCTTGTAAAAGCCAGTGACACCAATTAGATCACAGTTCCAAACCCCCAAAAAACAATGTTACCAGTTAAACCACACTTCTATCCATCCATCTGGGCTGTGTCCAACCAGGGACCCTGGAGACCAGTGGTGACCACTGTATTTATTCCCACTTGTATGACTATGGTAGGACCTCTGGTCAACACGCAAATTAATACACTAAAGGCAATTTGGAAATGCCAGTTAGCCTAATATGTATGTTTTTGTACTCTGGGAGAAAACTGGAGAATGCAGAGGAAACCCACCAAGCATATGAAACAGTCACAGAAATGGATAATTGTTAACAGAAACAAGCTTGTTTTGTAAATCTTTCACAACATTACAAGCAGCCATAAAGAGATAATAAGAGGAATAAAACACTTTAGGATGTGCTGTTATTGGAAAATAATAAACTTTAGAGTGATAACAGTAACTCCACTTCTTGGTAGAACATAACTACGGTCATGTGTTTTATTCCATACTTAATGAATTTAACAGAATAAAGGCAAATTTTATGCATTTTATTGTGGTATCAGGATTAATCATCGCTGTCAGATTTCAGAACAATGGAATGCGACAGAACACACCAGAAAGGCACAAACGAATGGCTAGAAATTATTAAAAAAAACAAAACAAAACAATTAATACGTCTTTAAATGAGTCACTTCCATTAATCATGTTGTATATTTGCACCAAAAAATAAACAGATTTAGAAAGTTTTTGTCCATTAAAAATTTATACCTAAAAAAATCTTCCATACAAACAGGTTTATTCTTGGAAATCCTGATTGTATGAGTAATCCGGGCGGAAACAGGCGAGTCGCTTTTCCTGCATGCAATTTATCCATTTATATTTCGGAGTAATAGAAGAGGCATCTGCTTCAATCTGAGTTTGATTTATATTCATCATGCGTACGGGGAAAAAAAAAAAAATCACCCCGAATAACAAATGAAAGGAAAGTAATTTTACTGATCCTCTGACGACTGGGTGGAGGAAATTCAAAACAAGGTCGGCGTAGCAGAGGGAAAGACAACAGAGCGAGAAAAAGAGACGGATTAAAGAATGAGGGACGAAAAGGAGTAAAGTGGAGGAGAGTGTTCGACGCGGCAAATGGTGGCTCGGTGTGTATGATTTATTGTCTTGGAGATAATTCAGAAACGCTCTCTCACACACTCAAGGCCACTTGAGCTTGGTATCCTGACAGTCGCTTTAACACACCCACCACGACACACACACATACACACACACACACACACACACACACACAGTATACAGGTGCTGGTGATGAGGTCCAAGCTTGATTATTGTCTAATTTACAGCAAGACCGCTGTCAGCTCCTGCAAGACGAACATGCTGACATAAAACATGGCTGCCCGACTCTCTCTCTCTGTCTCTCTCTCTTCCTGTCTCTCTGTCTCTGTCTGTCTCTCTCTCTGATTTTATTTAACAGTTAATAGTGTGGCATGATGGGAGCTGACTAACAGTGGTGGTTCAGGGGTCCACCTGGTGGAACCCCTAGTGGTCTCAAGTGAAGCCTACTGATCTAGAACCCTTAAGAACCTTTGAGAACTCCTTGTTATGAGAGTATGTTGATACGTAGAATGTTTCGTTACTGTAGCGTTAGTCGGTCTCTGTGTCAAGGAGGCGTGGTCTATATGTTTTTGTCTCAGCGAAGGAGGTGTGGTCATTACGTGTCATTACGTGTCAAGTTTGAGGAAAGTAGCCTCCATGAGTCAATCTCAGTGAAGGAGTTGTGGCTTCCATGTGTCAATCTTAGTGAAGCAGGCGTGGCCTTTAATTCAAATTCAAATTTTATTTGTCACATACACAGTCATACACAGTACGATATGCAGTGAAATGCTTTATGTACAGTATTGGTCTCAGTGATGGGGGGGGGATGGGTAGGAGGTACATTCTTTATGTGCCAGTTTCAGTAAAGGAGGTGTGGTCTCTATATGTCAGTCTTAGTGAAAGGGGAGTAGCCTATATGTCAGTCTCAGTGAAGGAGGCGTGGCCTGTATGTGTTGGTTCCAGTGATGGAGGTACGGTCTCTATGTTCCAGTCTCAGTAAAGGAGCTATGGTCTCTATGTGTTAGTCTTAGTAAAAGGGGTGTGGCCTCTATGTCAGTCTCAGTGAAGAGGGTGTGGCTTCTGTGTGTAGGTCTTAGTGATAGAGGTATGGACTCTATGTGCCAGTCTTAGTGAAAGCAGAGTGGCATCCATGAGCCGGTCTCTGTGAAGGAAGCGTGGCATATACGTGTTGGTCTGAGTGATGGTGGTGTAGTTTTAGTGTGTCAATCTTAGCTGAAGGGGAGTGGCCTCCATGTGTCATTCTCATTGAGGAAGGTGTGGTCTTTATGTGTCAGTCTCAGTAAAAGAGGTGTGGTCTTTATGTGTCAGTCTCAATAAAAGAGGTGTGGTCTTTATGTGTCAGTCTCAGTAAAAGAGGTGTGGTCTCTATATGTCAGTCACAGTAAAAGAGGTGTGGTCTCTATGTGTCAGTCACAGTAAAAGAGGTGTGGTCTCTATGTGTCAGTCACAGTAAAAGAGGTGTGGTCTCTATATGTCAGTCTCAGTAAAAGAGGTGTGGTCTCTATGTGTCAGTCACAGTAAAAGAGGTGTGGCCTCTGTGTCAGTCACATTAAAAGAGGTGTGGTCTCTATATGTCAGTCTCAGTAAAAGAGGTGTGGTCTCTATATGTCAGTCTCAGTAAAAGAGGTGTGGCCTATATGTGTCAGTCACAGTAAAAGAGGTGTGGTCTCTATGTGTCAGTCTCAGTAAAAGAGGTGTGGTCTCTATGTGTCAGTCTCAGTAAAAGAGGTGTGGTCTCTATATGTCAGTCTCAGTAAAAGAGGTGTGGTCTCTATGTGTCAGTCACAGTAAAAGAGGTGTGGTCTTTATGTGTCAGTCACAGTAAAAGAGGTGTGGTCTTTATGTGTCAGTCTCAGTAAAAGAGGTGTGGCTTCTATGTGTCAGTCTCAGTAAAAGAGGTGTGGTCTCTATATGTCAGTCTCAGTAAAAGAGGTGTGGTCTTTATGTGTCAGTCTCAGTAAAAGAGGTGTGGCCTCTATGTGTCAGTCTCAGTAAAAGAGGTGTGGTCTCAGTGTTTGTCAGTGTCTGTGTCTTTGCATCAGAATTAAAAGGGCGTGGCTTCTGTCCCTCAGTGAATTGAATGAATTATTCATGTCTTCTGCCTATATATCTAATAGCTGTATGACTCCTCACACCTGGAAGTGAACAGTTTCCTCCACACTGAGTGGCATGAAAGCATCTCTAATTAAATTGTATGCGCTGTAAGTGTTTGTTTTATACATCAGATCATGTATTAACATTAGGTCTCACATTTCAGAAGGAGGGAAACTTTTTCGATCACAGGAACTAATTGAAGCTTCTCCACTGAGGTGCTTAACAGTCACGCCATTAAATCCACAGCGAGCACGGCGGGATTAAAAGGTTTGATTTTGCCATTGCATATTTTTCTGTCTGATTACACTGCGTATTCATTCGTGTTTATCTCGAGAGCATCAAGAGGGTAGCGCACATTGATTTATTTTGGAATAGCAATTTTATTTCTCGTGTCTCTCAGGGCACGAGACACACACTGAAGACAGAAAGCAGCGGCGCTCGGAATCAGGCCGCGTTCCCATAAAGCTCCCTGAAATGCTTTCTATTCGCTCATATTGATCTGCTCAGTTCGGAGCTCTTCCAGCAGACAGCATTCAGCCCATTAGAATTGATGAAAGCAAGATCACACACTCTTTTAAACTCGCACACACCAAGGCACGCACACAGACACACACGTACACACCCACTCACGCGCACACGCACACACACACATACTGCTGGATTAGATTTAGGTATATTTATCGGTTATATTTCTGTGCCTCTCATTTGCCCACACACACACACATACACACACACACACACACACACACACACACACATAAAAGGGACAAAATGGTATGTTGAATTACATTTCAGCGCCATCACAGTCTCCGCTTTGATCGTTGCTCCTACAGATGGCTCTGAGTGTGTCATTGACACCCGTCGATGTTCTCGCCATAACTCAATCAGTCTCACCTCTCCGTCTGCGCTCCCCGAAAATCCGATCTCATTACCCTGAGCCCACCGCCGTGCTGAAATCATATAGCCCTTGGTCCTACACTAACCGCATTCCGGGACACTTTTAGCACCGCAACAGAAGCGGCTTAATGTCATTGCTAGGAAGAAGGTGAAGAAAAGTGAAAAAGTTAGAGCTTTTTTTCTTTTTTTTTTCTTTGTCTTTTCCAAGAAGAAGAAGAAGAAGACCAAGAGAGACAAACAAGAGGTCGCTCAACTTAGACTTTCTGAACATGCCGACCTTGATCATTGCAGCTTTTCCTCTGAGGTGAGATGCGGTAATGTAGCGTCATGCTTCATAAGGCCAAGCAAGGAACTAGGCCACAGAGACAGAAGTGAAAGAAAAGAATATTATAAATACATACATACTTTTGTTTCAACCTTTCAAGGTGACTCATGACACTTCAGATCAGATTTTTTTTCTTTTATGTATATGTGTGTGTGTGTGAGAGAGAGAGACTTTCTTTTAACATCCCGGTATTTCTCTTACTTACACACTTTATGAAAATGCCTATATAATATATTAATTATTATAGTTCATTATTTTGTTGCTACGGGTATTATATTGTTATTTTTGGCTCATGTAATATTCTAGGGCGTAGATGGTGTAGTGGTTAGCACGTCGCCGGATTGAGGGTTCAATTCCAAACCCAATGTGTGTGGAGTTTGCATGTTCTCCCCGTGCTTGGTGGGTTTCCAACGGGTTCTCCGGTTTCCTCCTGTCCAGGGTGTTTCCAAATTGCCCATTTTATATATAATTTTATATATGTATATTGACTCATACAGAACATCTACACATTAAGATGCTCTCTAAGATGTTCTAGTCCTCAGAAAGAAACCCATTTTTTCTTTTGTTCTCTTAATGTTGTTATATTTGATTTGACTTGCTGATATTATATTTAATGTTAATTATCCATAAAATCCAAAATCCTACACGTTTTTATTTCTTTTCTAAAATCATCTAGTTTGGGGTTTAAATGTCGCACATGTAAATAAATGAATGAAGTGATGCTTATAAATATCGTGTTCAAGTCTATTCATAAGGTGTGTTTTCAGGAGAAAAGAAAATGATAGTAGGGATAATAATTGTGATAATAATAGTGATCTAAGATAATAAACACCTTTTAGCTACAACTGTCCTTGTCTATAGAGCAAATAATACTAACGTGGAGTTCGAGGTGTGTGGTCAGCCCAGTGAAGCAGAAAAATACAAGGAGAGATACAAAGAAGGAAAGTAAAGTCATTTGCAAGCCACTACACTTATAATTAAAACGGCAGCTAAAAGCCCTGTTTGTCACACTTTCTCACTGGCATCACTATTAAATATTCATGAGTGCATTTGCATGAACTGGGACAGCGGACGTGAGACGTCAACTCGCATTGCAGAGATGGCTCGAGATGACGTTCCACTTAGTCCACACACACACACACACACACACACACACACACACACACTTACATACATACATAAAATGCTTTTTTTCGTCCCTTTTAAGTGATAAATGAGTTGTGATTTCAGTTACACCAGAAAGCTTTCATGGCCAAATTAAAAAAAAAAAAAAAAAAGTGTAAATGCAAACATTTACATCATCTGTAATAATGATGATTTCTGGATGAAGTACAGAACAACAGAACAACACGAGTCTCATTATTTATTAAAAAAGCTTTTATAATGACTTTACCAAATGACATTGTGATTAACGATAAACAGACTGTAATGTCCATTACAAATGATAACGAGACCTTATATAATAAATAACATATGATGGTCTAATGAAAGTAATACATGACAGGATGGGCTGCTAAAAGGCGGGAATTGAACCCTCGACCCTGGAGGTACGAGGCGACAGTGCTTACCATTAAGCCGCCCGCCAATGAGACCCATTAGTTCCTGTCATCTTCATAAGAAACCAGAAATCATACACTTGAATACCTTGTTGTTTTGGGGAACTTGGGGACCGTGTAAGGATCACGGTCATTATAAAGCACTGACAGCCAGGACATAATATAATATGACATAATATTATTATTAACAACTTCTCCAATGCTTCACCATGGTGGCGCAGTCATTACCACTGAGGCGTCAAACCTCCAGGGTCCAGGGTTCTGGTTGTGTCTCAGGTTTATGTTTGTAGAGGATTCATGTTCTCCCTTGTGCATGGTGGGTTTCCTCCAAGTTCTCTGGTTTCCTCCAACAGTCCAAAGACATGCAGACTAGGCTAACTGACATTTCCAAATTCACGTCCATCAAAGAGCATGAGCTATTCATGTGTTCTGTAACAATCTAGGAAATCAAAGACGGTTTGAGGAAGAAGCACTACAGGAAGCAGGAAGCGTGCGAAAGTTAACACAGTCTAGAGAAAATGTCAGAAAAAACTAACAGAATGCTAATCTCAGCTCATGACCAAAGAGTTCATTAGTTCATGTTTTGTATCCGATTTTATCATTTCCGCTACCAGCTTAGTCGCTAAGTTTGGGGTTGAGCTTCATCCTCATGGTGAACTTTAGACGAGCGTTGTAACGCCGCTCACTCGCTGAGATTTGAACCCGAGACGCTGCCAGAGCTTTGTCACTCCTGCTCTTTGATTTCAAATAGCAGTCTTTCCAAGGTGTCCTCTGATAATGTGACAATT
Organism: Clariallabes teugelsi; assembly: GCA_030014215.1. Classification (NCBI taxonomy): domain Eukaryota; kingdom Metazoa; phylum Chordata; class Actinopteri; order Siluriformes; family Clariidae; genus Clariallabes; species Clariallabes teugelsi. The sequence continues at coordinate 2,963,143 of JAQMYG010000002.1, forward strand.
TCAGTTTGCTAACCTTTAAAACATGTACACTGAAAAAAAAAATAAACAAACAAACAGACAAATAAATAAATAAATAAATAAATACATTCTTGGAACATCATTCAATCTATACGTGGTGCCAGAAAGCATCGTATACAGTACGCGCGCACACAGACACATGGCTGTAAACAGACCGGGCTTGTATCTAGCTGCAGATGTTTGCCTGCGAAGCCGTCAGGTCGTCTGTCAGGAGCCGTACGAGCAGCCGTGTGTTTCCAAAAGCGTCCGCTCGCGCTCCATTTACCATCAGAATGAAAGCGCCTGTAGCAACAGAGCTGTGATCATCCGAGACACTCCGGCGACACTGTAAATATTTAACCCGGAGAGACGAGAGGACGTGGAAGGTGGACAGTAAATAAGGCAAAACAACAACAACTAAAAGAAAAAAAAAAAAAAACTAGGAAGGAAAGGTGTGAAGAGACGCAAACAGCTGTGAGCACATACATAATTAACACAGCTGGTTATAAAGGGACTAGAGAAAAGCGTGTGTGTGTGTGTGTGTGTGTGTGTGTGTGTGTGTTGCTTTAGCTCTAAGTCCTACATCACACATGTCCACTTAAGAAGACAACATCTGTCGAATTCCTTTAGAATAATTTTCTCTGAAGGGCGTTCAAGTCAAACTGGGACTTTTGATTGAACAGAGTAAAAACTCCCTTTATTTCTTTATATAATCCCCTCCTACACTAATGCACTTATCCTAGTGTTTCACTTGTGCTTGGACACCATCAAGGTAGAACGTTTTCTCAGTACATCAGAGCCATGATCGCACTGCCTGTCTGATTCACGTCTGATACACTGGCCTCCCAGGAACTCCTTTAATGGAGTTCAGAAACATTTGGAAATCAGATCAGGACTGATCAGATCAGGACAGATCAGGACGTGGCAATAAATCCCAGCAGAGTTCCTGTAATGTGCAAGAGGTGTTGGTGAATAATTGTGTGTACAGTTCACACAGACAGATGCGTCTCTTCCGCAACAAGCGATCCATCCATTTTCAAGGATCAGGTGTTACATTCATCAAACCTTCACTAGGACAATTGCAATGGGCTCCGATCATCGGCCACCTCGGCCAGGATCAGATGTATGGCCTTCTTTAAAATGTGTCGCACTGTTCAAATGTTTTTTTTTCTAAGAGTCTCTGTGCTGTGCTTGATGTCTTCTGTAAATGTCAATCACTTCTACACATTCATTCACCAGACATTTCACACAAGTTCCAGATTGTCTTGAACGCCCCCCTGATTTGAACAGACGCCATCAGGTGTTGAGCTGGCAACCCGACCCTGTAAGTAACTGTCGCAGAAAAGAGAGATGTCCTCCAGGGTGGGCAGAGGGTGGTACATGCACGGACTCTATCTCTATGCCTTAATAATTTAATGTAACTAAAGAGACCACGGTGGTGTAGTGGTTAGCACTGTCGCCTTGCACTTCCAGGGTCTGGGTTCGATTCCCGGCCAGGCTCGATTCCCGTCTCTGTGTGCATGGAGTTTGCATGTTCTCCCCGTG
>JAQMYG010000002.1:3000013-3019086 GCA_030014215.1 Clariallabes teugelsi
AGACACTTCAATAAAAGTTTGTATAAATATTTAATACTACATTTATTGCTATACATTATATATTGAGATACATGATAATTACATGCTAATAGTATTAATATCATTTTAATATAATATACATCATACTATTTTTGGATTGAAAAACTCAAACAACTTCAGTGTTACCCCTGTCCTCATGGTTGATTCTTTGTAAGAGTTGGAGAGTTTCGGTCGCTCTTGTGCAGTACTTTTTGCAATAAATTATTTATCTCTAGAGAATGCTAAAAGTTTTACTAGTGTGTATATATATATATAGTTTTTACTTTCATTTATTGATATTCCTAAGAACTTCATAATTCCAGGAATGCATGATGGAAAAATGGCATGAAAAAAAATAATAAAAAAATCGGTACTAAGTTATGCAAATTGATCATGCATATATTTCCCAGAAAAGGTTAATGAAAACCTAAGATTGAAAATCCATAATTATTTGCATGTATCTATATTAATAAATGTGAAGGTTAGTGTGAGGAATATGGGTTACACATTACAGCGTGTACGTTTTTCACATAAAGCAGCTGTTAGAGTTAGAAGAGATGCTTTGTGGTGTTTCGGGGTGTCTGAGTTTCTAGGGATGAGTTTTATTAATAAAATCCACACACTCCGGAGCCACACTGATGGGATCTTATGGATCATCTCTTCTTGTTCAGGGATAAATAAATAAATAAATATCACATGCATTTTCATTTTTCATAACAGAAATGACAAATTGTACTCTACGTACAGTATAATATTTCTTTCCTTGGTAGGTAAAGCTGTCTTGAGTGGACAGAGGTTAATTATTGATTAATTAATTATATAGTGTAAAACACCTTAATCAAATCTAAAAGATTAAAAGTAACATAAATAAAATAAAAGAGTCCAGTCAGTTATTCATTTGTTGTGAGACAGATAGATAGATAGATAGATAGATAGATAGATACTGTAGATAGATAGATAGATAGATAGATAGATAGATAGATAGATAGATAGATAGATAGATAGATGCGTTTCAGGCTGATGTCACATCATTGATACTGTGTGTATAAGTTGGAATGGAATGAGTCTCCAGTGTCAGAACTTTGCAACATTAAAGGTAAAGCTCAAAGCAAATTAGGACAAGCTTTAAGTTTTATCTTAATAACTTCAAGAACGGTTGGTTAGGGAACAAATGTTTACAGTTGACATAATGTATGTGAGAACGGAAACTAGATTTGCGATAAAAAAACAGAAAATGTAACCACAAGGCCTCCGAGTGGTGCAGTGGTAAAGCACTCGCACTCTCATCTGGAGATCGCTAGTTCGATTCCCGGGTGATGCTGTAACCTCTTGCAGCCAAAGGTCTAGAGAGAGCTGATTGGCCGAGCTCTCTCAGAGGGGAGGGATGAAAGGTATTTAGTGCTCCCACATTAATCACGGCTCTACAGCCAATCAGGGGCGTCTGTGAGCTCACACAAATGGAAGGAGCGGATAGCGCTGTCCTCCGAGTGTGTTACGCCATACACCCCCCTCCCCCCCAAATGGTGGGTTAGTGAGCAGTTTGAAAACTTGCGGTCGGCTGGCGTCACGTGGTTCGGAGGAATTAATAGTCTTTGGCCCTCATGACTGAGTTGGTAGTAGTAGCCTTAATGTGGGAGCCCCCTAGTGACGGGGAGGAATTGGTCATGACTAAATTAGGGAGAAAATCCGGGAAAAAATCCAAACAATAAAAATAAAAAAAATGTTAAAATGTAACTACAACAGAATAAAAGGCATGTTTTGTTAATTCTATCACCCTTATGTTATTCCCTACTTATACTGGGTTTTTAATTGTCCACAGTTGTTTCTAATGTAATTAATATTCCTCTCTTCTTGTTCACAGGTTCTCCTGAAAGCATTTAAAACAATTAATTAGTTCCTAAAAACAGTGGGCTTCGATCAATTTCCAGGTCACGGGCTGAAGGGCGCAGGATCAAGGAGGCATTAATTAGAGTATTGGGAAACATCCATCACCTACTGAGCTCCCGCTGTTGCTGAGTGCTGAGTGCTGAGAACCGATCCGGTGTTTAAACACTGCGTGTGATTCAAATGTACGAATGTGTGTGCAAGCATGCCTTAAGGCTGCCTTCACAATGCAGTTTTTTATTCATTTTCTTATGCTGTTGTGTTCTCTCACGAGATGCCATTCTTTCGGAAGGTGAGAACGCGGAAATCACGCTCGGGTCCGAGAGCGTCTGAGCGAGGTGATCTCTCGGAGCTTCCAAGTGAACCCGAGACTCTGAATCAACTCAACTGCATGTTTGGAAGTGAATCAAAGATGGCACGCTGTAGACTCTGAAGGGAACAGACTGAGCCAATGAGTTCACCGTGCAACAACAGTGTTTTTGTATTATTTCTGAGGTTCACAGAAATGTGGAGAGGGAAAGAGTGGCTGCGGGCGTAAGGGTAGTGTTTTCAAAGGTGTGGTGTTGACGGGTGAGGAGAGGGAAGGCCTGAAGCGGTGTTTGCCTTGTCTGCATCGGCTGCATTAAATGCATATTCTGTCAACCCGAGGGAGAAAGTCATGGCAGGTAGCGTCTACACCGAAGCTAAACAAAGGCATAAGTGTCTGCATTGCAAGCTTTGATGTGAGTGTAACTTCCTTTTAAATCTTCTCCAGGAGGGTGAGGAGATACTGTGATCATTATATGCCTGTAGTGTGCTATCTCTGCAGCTTGTCTCTGCATCGTGCCCTTTCAATTGGTCCATGATGCTGTTGGTGCTGAAGTGGTGCTGATCTTTCAGCACCAACAAGGTAGTCATAAAGTATGAGAAACAATAAAAAGTTTATGTTCCCAGGTTGAAGGACTGTGCTTTCAGTTTATTTATTTGAGCTGCTCAAGTAACCTTGTGTTCACACTAGGTGCTAGTAGTTTGTGTCTTGTTTAGATTGATGGCGTTCAGCTGACACCCTTATCCAGAGTGACTTACGTTTCTTTAATCTTGTTGTACATCTGAGCATATTAGAGTTACATAAAGGCTTAGTCAACGGTGGGGTTTGAACCTGGGACCTTCTGATGAGTAGTTCAACACCTTAACCACTGAACTACCCCTTATGGCAGTTATTGTCTAGGTGTAGTAGCTAAAGTATGTTGTAACAGACAGAGGACATTTCCACCATAGTCGTCGAGGGGGCACACTCACCCGAGTTCTCCCTACTTCCAGTTTATAAGTCACTGCAAACTTACATTTTCCTAGATATTTTTGAAAAGTGGGTTCTTTACTTACATCCTGTGCATGATCTGTTCTCCCCCACCATGTTTTTTTGCCTTGATCTTGCCCTCTTAATATATACTGTATATATAGCTTTTAAAGCTAACTAGCACCAAACCCCTGCTTACGCAACATTGGGAACGGTGTAACACACTCAGAGGAAAGCGCTATCCACCCATTCCGCTTACATGAGCTCATGTCATGAGCTCTGACAGTTGGTTGAGGAAGTATCTAATAATTTATTGATGATATCTGTCATTTCTAAACAAGGTTAATTTAAGTTTTCAACCTCTGTTCTTCTCGCTAATGAACAACAGAGCTTTACAAGTGTGTTCAGCCCTACAGACCCTTCATTTTCCTCTTATGTGGTTCATTTAATTATGTCCTATGTGATACTGAACAAAATCCTACAATAAATAAACCGTACGTCTCGATTCAGCTCCGATTTAGGCTCGGAAAACAGGCTAAGCATGAAAGCACGGCAGGACAGTGTGCTAAGTCGAAGATGTGTGGTGTTATCATGTATTCTTTGAAGCAGTGACTTTTTCCTGTAGACGTTTTGCCATAATTCCCAGCTGTCATAAAGAAACGTGATACAATACCTCAGTTACGAGTTTGAGTCTTTCTGAACTCAAGGTGCTCGTAGCAGTGTAATGGCTAATCCGGTGCCATATCCAATAATCACACTCCAGCGTGAGCGAGACGCGTAAGTCTCAAATTAGGTACAAAAGCGGAAGAAGAAGAGGAAGTAGAAGAATGTCTTTGTACTGACATCCAGAACAAGACGTCTCTCTGAAAGAAATGCAAATTACTATGAACCAGCATGAAACACAAAGGTTTCAAATACGCTTGACAATGATAACTCACGAAAGACATGTTCTAATGAGATGGGAACAAAGAAAAAAGTAAGGAGGGGGAAAAAGAAAGAAAAGTGAAAGAGAAAGACGTTTTAATCTTTTAAAATCCCAGGCAGTCGGCACGTTGTTAGACAAACCGAATGTCAGAATGTTGATTTTTTTTTCCCCATGCACCCCCCACCCTCCTCCCCTATAAAAAGGCTTATTTATTTATTTCCGACTCCTGCCGTGAGCTCTAACGAGACATTGGCGCTTTGAAGAGTTTAGCCTGTCACACTTAATAGTTGGCCTTTCTGAACTCGCTAAGCTGCTGCTCCCTAACGCCGGCATGCCAGTCAAGCAAGGGTTCACGCCGTGTGCATTAAGGCATGCTAGCACAAAGCAATGATGAAAATAAAGTGCTTGGTTTTGTACGTGCGGAGCGTGAAAAAAAAGCCAGCGCTGTGTTTCAAAGGCGTCATGAGGTAAAGAGAACATGCATTTTATCACAGTTTTATATGTAAAAGAATCCGACATTATTTCAGTTTATTCTGAGATGGCTTTCAGATCGAGAGTGACGGGCCTGTTGTGAAAGATTTGTTCTTTTTTTTTCAATATTAATGTGGCAAGATACGGAGGAGAAGGTGCATGAATTGTGAACCTCTGTGAATTCTGGTGCTTACACAATGCTCAGGCTTGACTGGCACCGGATTTAGCTTTATGAAAATGCTATTTTTTGTAATTTCGCCAATGACACTTAGTACCTTGGCCTGATGCTGGTTTCAGTTCATTTCAGAACCATCCACAGTCAGAAGTGGTCTTTGATGGCTCTACTGGGATGATAGTGGATACTTTAGCTCTCTACCAAAATAGAGATCTTCAGTAGTGTAGTGACTGAGAAAACCTCCCAATTTTCCCATCTGTTTGGTTTCAGCATAACACTTTTATTATACAGTTCCAAAATTGTATTTACTTCTTTACCCATGTCAGGATAAGGGTACAAATGAATTCAAGTCATGCTTGAGATTGGAAACCTTCAAATACCTTTCAGTCTTTACTTCAAATATTTGCCTTATTTTGTCCAGTCCCTCAATGATTACATTGTTTTCCAAGACCACATTCAGCAAGACTAAAACAAATCCAATTACACATGCCAGTAAAAACAAGAAACATTACAACATAAAATATCTCAAAACTGCAATCAACCTCCACAACCACTTTTACTAATATATAGACATCGATAGGAATCCTGCAGGAACCCTAACATAGTGTTGTAATTTTATTGTAACAACATTGTGATGACCTTCAATACAGAGGTGGGAGGTACAGTAACTGAGTACACGCACTTTGTTACTGTAGTGGAAAGTACCTATTTCATGTATCTGTCCTTTACTTCTGTAGTTTTATTAGTGAATATTTTTCCACTACTCAAACTCCATTTATAAGTAAAGCAAACATCTGTACTTCTACTCAAAAACTACAAAAAAAACTACATTTTTGCATGGTGTTGCCTAACCTAACCACGTAGTATTCAAAGCCACCTGTTGACTACTATGTGTAATCACGTGACTTGCCTTTCCTCCGAGACACACCTTATAATGCAACAAGTGTTTGAAACGAGAAGCAGAGTTAGTTGCAGACTGTGAAAAAAACAACACAATCACAATTGGGAAGCAGCGAGAGACAGAAAGAGAGAGGAAAAGAGAGAGAGAGATTTTTTTTCACTATGAAAAATGCCACTGTGATCTAATACAAGCCCTGTAATTTTACTCGAGTACATAAGTAAATGTAGAACTTCTACCCATACTTGAGTATTTTATCCAAACACAATGTTGCAAAGAAATCGTCAAAAAAACAGTGAAACTGTAACCTTTATTTGGAGCATTGATACAGATTATCATCCATTCGCACAACTTCTGAGCACATCCATACTCCCTTAAATTTGAACAGGGTCTAGAATTCCAATCGGAGATTGAGACGAACACAACAGCTTCCCAAGCCCAACGCGTGTCTCTTAGTGTTGTAATGTTACCTTTCTGTTTCATTTTCTTCCAGAAATATTACATATGGTGGCACAGTAGTTTACTGGTTATTACTGTTGTCTTATAGCTCCAGGGTCTGGGTTGGATTTCCGAGCAGGTTTGATTCCCACTTCTGTGTGAATGGAGTTTGCATTTTCTCCCCGTGCTTGGTGGGTTTCCTCCATGTACTCTAGTTTCCTTCCAAAAACATGCAGATTAGGCTAACTAGTGTTCCCAAATTGCCTGTAGTGTGGATTAGCACCCTGTCCAGTGTGGTCCCCGGCTTGTGCCCTAGGGTCGAGTCATGCTCAGGTCAGAGGTTTGGGTTTGAAGTCATTTTTGCAACTTTGTGTTCGGAGCAGGATGTTATCCTGTCATCATGTAGTCAAAGACGTTCTGATGTCCTTTTGTCAAAGTCATTCTAATTTTCCAAAACAAACTGATACCAGTGCCAAATTAATGTCATCATAACATTTTGACAACCAAAAATTCCTCCTGTGAAGCAGCATTACAGAAATCTCTGTGTATATTTAGATCCCTAAGGAACAAACCACAGGCGACAGCATTGAAGAAAAACTCGCTGAGACAAAACAAGGTGAAAAAAAAAAAAAACATAAGAAGACTACCTCTAGAGAACTGTCTACTTCTCATCTTGTAAGGATTTCAAATTTTACTGCACAGCTAATTAAAAGGTACAGCATGTTTTATGTAATATCACAAAAAGCCCCGCCTCTTTTGTTCCATGTCATATAACGGGAAATGTGCATGAAAAAAAAAAATGTTCGCACCACGCCTCATTTGTTCAGCAAACACAACTCATCACTGGCTTTTTTACTGTTTGTGATTCTGTTGTAAATACTATAGACATTTATATAATAACTAATAAACAGGCAGCTTGCGGTACATTTGGATTATAAGCCATAAAAAAGGCCTGAATAATAAAGCCATAAATCTAACCAGAAAAACAAAACAAAATCTATTTTCAAGTCCTGTTTTAAAAACTTACTGCTGCACTGAAGTGAGAACATAATGAAGTCGTTACTGTGTTAATCAGATGTATCATTAGACTCAATGAGATATCAGGCAACTCCAGCAATTTATTTTTAAAAAATCCAGCCTAATGTAATAATTATGGTTCAAAAAAAAAAAAAAAAAAAGGGAAACAGAAAAGACAATGCATAAATGGAATTGGACAAAAAGGATGTTAGACTGGGATGAGTTTTCCAGGGCAAAGATCATCATTAAATGATAGGGTGTTCAATGGGATGCTCGCTCTATCATTTTCTCTCCTAGTTAAACTTGTAATGAATAAAATATGCTAGCATGGTTTTATTGTGCTCGTGATTTTTGGTCATCAGTCCTAAAATGTGTCATTTAGCTTTCCGGTTGTACTCATGCCTGTTTTATGTTAAATAAAGTTAACCATCTGCACCTATTTGCTGCGTCATAAACATTTATGTTTCATTACATATCTTACTTGTACTTGTATGGTATAATTTATTAGGTGTACATTTATGCTAAAACATGTTAGCTAGGTCAGTCTACCATCTAGAAATCTAATTATATTCAGTGTCTATACCTATAAATCTGAATAAAACTCCTAAAGAAATATTTCTCCAGCCTCAGAGGAACCATTAAACAAATGTTTCAACAATTTGAACCCACGCTTTCTCTCTCTCTCTCTTTCTCTGAGTGTGTGTGTGTGTGTTTCTTTCTTTCTTATTTTCTTAGCATTTTGAGTACAAATGACAAAGCACGAACACACTCTGACATCTCATGTTATTTTTTTCTATACCAGAATGACAACTCTCTTTCCACCCCCTTTTCTTCTGCATGTAATCAGCCACCGTGAGTCATATTGTAATAAAAATTCCGTCATGTTCGTAGATGCCAGAAACCTTAATCATGATGAAGTTGAATGCAAACAGGAGCGGTAACAAAGTCTTTCCTGATTGTGATCGAGATGAGAGGAGAAAGTTAGTTTGGATAAAATTGAGCAATGTCTTTGGCAACTGGTTTGTACAAATAGGGCTTAGTTTAAAAAACAAATTCTAAATCTTTATTCCTGACTTTTCAAATCCAAAACACTTAGAAGCTAAGCAAGGTCAGATTTTCCTTTTGTTCCCCAAACTATAGATGTCTTTTTAATAATAATAAATAATAATAATAATAATAATAATAATAATAATAATAATAATAATAATAATAAGTATTATTATTATTATTGTTGTTGTTGTTGTTGTTGTTTATTATTATTATTATTATTATTATTATTATTATTATTATACATACATATATAATAATACATAACAAATCATAGCACTTTATTTTGTTTTAAGTAATGATATCTTATCTACAGTTTTTTTTTCTTTTTCACCAAGTATTTTATATGGTCATGCACTATATAGTGAATGATGTAAAGGTTCCAGAGATTTCATCACTTTGGCAAACACACTACTTTTGTACAACACTTCTTAGAAATACAACGCACAATAGGTTTGTGAGAAACATAATGAGTACAAAAGCACACAATGCACTTTTTTTGTTAAAATATGTCACCAATGCTCAATTTTACTGGGTTACAATAAAGGTAAAAATAAAAAATATACAGTGTATCATGAGTTACAATAAAGTTACAATAGTTACAATGTAATGTATTACAATATAATTCCAATGTTAAAATGTACGGTGTTACAATACATTTTCAATGCAAAAATGTACTATGGGTTACAATAAAGTAAAATGTACAGTTCCACAATGCACTCCGGGGGAAGGGTCCCTCAAGGGTTCCCTTTTCCTCAAGAATTTAATGGCATTTTGCCCCATCCATTTCACTTCTATCCTGACAAGTGTTCCAGTCCCTGCTGCAGATAAACACCCCATAACAGGAAATTACCACCTCCATGCTGTACTGTAGGAATGGTGTTATTTGGATGGTGAGCTGTATTGGATTTCCGACAGACATATTGTTTAATGTTGTGGCCAAATAATTCAATTTTCGTCTTATCTGACCACCTACATGTGTTTTTGCAAAGCTCTGCCTTGACTGCATGTTGCCTTTCTTGAGGAGTGACTTTTTTTCTTGAAACCCTCCTTTACCAGCCACGTTTGTGAATAATCTGTGACATTGTTGTCACATGCAGACAATGTACACTCTTTATTATACATTTCTGCAGCTGCTTCAGAGTTACTGTTGGCCTCTCAGTAGTAGTACTTATTGACCAGTTTCCTCTTGGCTCTTTCATACAGTTTGGAGCAACGATCTGATCCATGTGTAATAATAGACTCGATTGTGCTTTTAGACGGTGATAAAGTCTTTGAAATGTTTTTCTATCCATCTCTTTGTCCCTGTGCACAACTTTGTCCAGGAGATCTTTTGCTTCAGTTGCGCTACCAGGGACTGAAATGACCCAGAATTTCATACTGAGCTTATCAAAATAACCACAGCTGATTATAGTTGAAAGTCAAATGGCTTTGTATGCCATTGAAGAGGCTATTAGCTTCACTTGATTGTGTTTACTAGTCATTTTAGGAGGGGATGATCCTTTTTCAAATCAGTGATTCAGTTTTTTTTTTCTGACATATTGGTGTTATATCTTTCACTTGGATGTTAAAAACCTGCACTGAGTAAATACAGTCTTCATAGTAGTTTGTTAAAATTTGTTATAATGTTTATATTGTACTATACCAGATACCTCCGTGGTTACCAGGTTCCCAGAACATTTTATTTCACCCAAACAAACTATTTTACAGTTTATTTAGTAATATTACAACTACAGTATTGCCTAAAGGACAACTACTGCACTGTATGAGAATAAATTATCATCATTAAGTAATGTTGGATAATCACATAGCATGCTTTATTATTATTATTATTATTATTATTATTATTACTACTATTATTATTATTATTATTATTATTATTAATACTGTGTTTATTGGTTTGCTTGTTTTCATACAGAGATGAACAGAAATTGCTGACCGCTTCACCATGCTCATCCTAGCCGTCCTCTTTCCTCCTGTAAGGAAAAAAAAATGCTTCAAGGGAAAATTTGGTGTCTTGAACACGGATACATACAACTGTGTAAAATGCCGACGTGAGCACTAAGAGGATGAAATGTGAAAAAAATGTGTCTAGTGGTCAGCATTTTCTCTCGACTCCTTTTCTGTCAACAGCATTTCTTCTTCTCGGATTCTGAGTAGAAGACGTGTGGAACTTGCGTTCTATTTGTCTGCATCCAACACACTTTTTTATTTCTCTCTTTGTGTCGGTCTACAAGGTCAGCCGTTTGTCTTGCCTTATAAAGTGGTGTCTCCGAGAGTATTGCATAACCTATGTAACTGAAATCTTTTTTAATTGGGACAAAGATAGGTTTCGACTTTATATTAGAGCATCATAAAAATCCTCACTGTACCTGTTATCTTTTGTACCTTTTATATTCCCATGGAGATTTAATAGAACTGTGTTTGAGCGAGACCACAGCACTGCTCAGGGGTGTGATGATCTATCGATCTGAATCAGTGCATTGATTAAATAATCAACGATCCACTTTCACCCAAGCAAAGCATAAACACCGATGTATAATGAATTGTTTACATTGTTTCCTTTTTTTCTCAGCAGGAATTTTTGGTGACCTTAGTTAGACCTTAGTATCTCACATATATACACGTATATGGTGTTACTGTAGGTTGGTGTTTGGTTGTTTTTTTAAAGTTGTAAGGACTTTAGTGATATGATGTCAGAACAATGCTGACTGCATGATGATGGGAAAACATTGAACAAATGCCCTCTAACACACAGGGGTGCAAAACAACCACTACGTGCTTCCCAATGGACCACTAGGGGGCATGCTGTTGATGCTATTAAATCAAGTGCTATAAACACTACATTACAGTAGAGTAATTTGGGAGCTGAGATGCACCTTACGGTAAGATTTCTAAAAGAAATTTAAATGGAGAGGCAACATTACAACACTAAGACATGACATGACATGAGATACACACTCTGTGTGAAGGATGCTGTTGCGTCTGTCCCAATCACCGATCAGATTTCTAAACCCTGTTAAAAACTAAAGGGACTATGGATGTGGTCAGATGTTGTGCAAATTGATTATTAATTGGCATAAATAAAAGTTAAAAGTTCTAACTTTCAAAAACAGTGTTGTGTGGATGAAGGATGCCATCATAACATCATCGTTACAACTATATTACAATGTTCATCTAATCTAAGTGTTCCTGCTGGATCATCAATACATGATCTCATTAGAATGAATCTTGCAGTTTATCAGACACCATTAACACTGACATATTCTTGATACTGATTGATCAGAAGGTATTGGGTTTTCAGGGTAGCAGCTGTGAGTAGTGGTATCAGCTATAATTTAGTTCAAAAAGATTATTATTTCTATTGTAACAACAGAGACATGGACATGTACTGTATGGTTGAATAACTGCTTAAGTGACGTCCTGTTTCGTGGGAATTTCACGTAAACTTTAAATGGATTTAAAAGTATGATGTTCCATTCATGAATACATATTTGTAAATTGTTGGACAAACCTCAGTGGTGTAAAAGAAATAATGTAAGCACTTAAAAATATGCAAATCATCTATTTTGGATCGATCACACCATGATGCCTTTTGATATTTTCTTATAACTGCATAACATGTAATATAAGGCAAGTTTAAAGTTAAGTTAATCAGCTGACCGAGTCACAGAAGTTATTCCGAGCATCCCTGGAGTTACGGACAAGGTGACAGGCGTGTCCTCTGTGCTGTGTTACACCTCTAATTCAAATAAGATAAGATTAGGTAATTATGTGAGTTGTAAGCCAGGAGATTCTTCTCTAGCCTGGAATATTATTCGAAAGACTTCAGAGACCTAGGGCTCAATGCGAGCAGTTATGTGGAGCTTTATATTATTTATGTCCTGCATATTTTCATAAGCAGTTGATGTTTTAATCCCAGGGAGCAGAATGACAGAAAGCCTCTCCTCCAAACGCCTTCCCCAGCGGCGGCCTCTGCTCTTTTTAGTTAAATAAGTTGCAAGCATATTGATTAGAAAAACCTGAATTAGCCTTTTTGCCAAGAGCATGTTGAAGAAGAAGGAAAGACAGTTTGTGTGTGTGTGTGTGTGTGTGTAAGAGACTGACAGAGATTCAGAGAGAGAAGATCAGGAAATAAAAACTGAGATGAAAAATACAAACTGATAAAGAAGGAAGGAAACATGCATCTGTTGTCATATCGGAGTTATATTTAGAAATATTTCCATGAAACTGTCCAGGGTTTATTGAGTGTCTGCGTGTGGCTCGGTGCAAAGAAACAGCGTCTAGGTCACGTGCAGAGCGATGTCGTCCTACATTCCAAGACCTCAGATGCATCTCCTGTCATAAATTAGGCATAGAAAGCAGCAACATTTACATAAAACAGCGACTGTCTCTCAGAATAACTCGCATTCTGGAAGTCAGAGCCGCTGAAGAGTTGGCAGTGCCCCGCCCACCGTACCACCGCGACGCCCCGTGTGACAAACGACGAAGAGAAAGTCATTCAATTAACGGTTACATTGATGTTTAAATTACAGTGATCTGTGAAATCTTTACTATTAATACAGTTATTACTATTTGGAATCATATCACCATGTGTGTGAGGATTAAACCAGACCGACTTATAATAGAAAATAACAGACAACAGGGTAGTTTAATGAAGCGTCACTCTGACCAATGTGAAGTCGTTTTATTATTTTCCAATGACAGCTTGCAGGGTTTGATTTCATTTCATCGATGATAAAATAAATAGTCAGGTTTTTGTTGTTGTTTTTTTAATAGTTGCATTTAATGTCATTAGAATGTTAGCATTAACAAAGAGTATTTTCTTAGAGTCTGAAATGAAACAGTCACAAAAATAAAATCATGTTTACAGAGAAACCTTGAAATGTAAATTCCTTGGAAAAACTTTACTTTAAAAGTTATTGCTTTGCCTCTTTACAAAACTCTGACACTGGAGATTCCTTCTATATACTGTATGTTTCAAAAAAGATGTACACCTCTCAGTATGTCCACTAGAGATGTGAACCAAAGGTCATATGTTCAATTGATTCGATTCCATTTTTTAAATCAATTGTGATATCAATTATGAATTCGATTTGATTCTGTAGTTCATAGACTCCATGTTTGTCCCAAGCAGTTGTATATTCTTTACAAATTTTGAAGCAATAAAACTGCCAAAAGTGCTGAGTAAACCCTGGAATGCTGTGTAACTTGTGTTGTTGATTTTTTAAATGTCATGACTTTTTTCCCCCCCAAGCTTCTGTTACATGTACAAACTGTTCATAAACTCCAAATGAAGAAAAGGCAAGAGTGTTTTGTAGGTGCTTAGTGAAAGTAACCAATGAGTTTGTGTTTTCTGTTAAAGAAAAAAAAATCTTGATCTCAAATACTGATTTATTTATTCAAAGAATCAAATCAACCAATAAAATATAGATTAAACTGGATAATTTAATAAATTGTAATAATACAGATCTTGTAATCTTGTAATAAAGAACTATCTTCTTCTTCTACTACTTCCTGCTGTTTAACGCCAGTCTGAAACCTGAAAGTTGTGTAAAGGTCAACTGTAGGTCACTTGCTCTTGCAGTTCACGACATTATTGCTTTTCTTTGTCTTTGGGAGTTTATAGACAGTCTGTGCGTTACTTCCACTAGACTGAAGTGAGGAACAGAAGTTTTTTCTTTCCTCAATCTTCTGTTACTCACTCCGCTCCACTTGGTGGCAGTAACGCACAAACCGTCCATAAACTCCCAAAGAAGAAGAAGCAGTAAACTTGCAATCTTACATATTATAGAAAATATTATATGTATGTACAGTATATGTATCACTTTTTACTGACCAATCAGAATTGAGAAGTCAGTAGCGCTGTTGTGTGTGTATATATATATATTTTTTATTAAATAAAAGAGAGATTATAGGACTTGACATAGTGCTGATGGATGGGTTTAGGAAAACACATTAATAAATCTACAGTATATGTACAAATGTAATGTAGATGTGCAGCGCTCAAAACACAGTTAATGTGCACGTTTCTCCAAATCTGTATCTGATCTCTTCTCCTCCTATTTCATTTATTCTGTTTCTCTTCCCAATTGCCTCTCTGTCCTTCTCGTTGTCCCCCCACAACACCCCCCCCCTCCCTCCCGCTTTTAGATTCGCCCCTAACTTTCTTAAGATGTCACTAATCAAGGCTGCGCTCCGGAGGCTGCTGCCCAGGGGAGGCCTAAAGCTCTTCTCCAATTAGTGTCAGCACACAGACAAATACCTCTTTTTACAGAGAGAGAGAGAGAGAGAGAGAACGAGGGAGAGATAATAAACGAGTGTGACAGCAATTCCAACAAACAGTCTGGCAGCCAAATATACAGACAGATAGGCATGAGCTATATGTGCGCGCGCACACACACACACACACGGATGCAATTAGCCGGAGATCAGTTGGCATGTGGTTCATGACTTCGCTCAGAGTTGAGTCATCTTGGGTGCTGATTTTTTTTTTTTCCCCTTCTTTTTTTTCCTTCTTGTTTATGAGCAGAAAGACATTTCTAACAGTGGCATCATGTTTAAACCTGTTCAGGAAATGAATTACATTTTTCCTTTTTTTTTTTGTCCTTTTTACTCATCTCTCCCATCAAACTTTTTCATTCTTCCTTCCCTGCCACGAATTACCATAGAAGCACTTTTCTGCTATTTAAAAAAATATATTTTTTGTGTCTCATAATTATAAGATGCAAAGTCATAATTCAGTGATACTACTCCATAATTATGTGGTGTTAAGTTGTAATTTGGAGATAGACAGAATGTTGACTTTTTTATCATGTAATTCTGGTTTGTTATTTCCAGAATTGTTCTCTCATAATTATAAAACAATATAACAAGCGGTGCAGGACGGTGGCGTGTACACGACGCGAGGCCCGTGTCTCTTCAGATTTAATGTATTTATGGTTATTTATCTATTAATTCTGTACTGCATTTCATTGGCTGTGTCCATGTAATTTGCATGATAACAATACAGTAAAATCTAATCTAATCTAATCTAATTATGACTAAATATCTCAAATACTGTAAATATTATAATAAAATTCTAACTTTTCATCTCTTTTTTAAAATAAATGTATTTTCATTTATATATCTTCTATCACTATTCATTTTTTTCTCCCTGTTCCTGTTAATCAAACCTTTTAATTCCTAAGTGGATGTACTTTTCGAGTCCTTTTCCCACTGCCTCCTTTCTTATACACCTTTTTCTTTATTTCTTTCTGTTTGCTACAGTATGTCAAGTACTTTTTTTCTAGACAGATGAAAAGACTACAGAGAGGAAGAAATAAACTGTTCAGGGGTTAAGTCTGAAAGTCAATGGGACAGAAAAGTAAAAGAAAAAGGGGGGTTGGCAAGAAGTATAAAAAGGCAGAAAGTCAAGAGAATTGAAAGAGAGAAGAGCAATAAACTGATGCATGCACTCATTCACTCACACCTAGAGGGACATTAGAGTCACGAATCTGTCTATCAGCTTGTTTTTTTTGGGAGGTGGGAGGAAACCGGAGAACCCGGACGTGTGAGGCGTAAATGCTGCCCACCGCACCTCAGGGACTCTCAGAGTTGCGTTCTACATTTTCATTAATTTGGACTAAGCACGACACTTTGTGTTTTATTTCTTACATAACTCGCAAGCAAAGCACAGAAGGAAGTTTAAGAAATATCTTTTTCTCACTGAGTCACTGAGGTTGAAAAGCAGTAAGACGGAACATGACACTAAGTACCGGGTATGATTTACATAAAGATGTCATAAAGTGTCACTCTCCCAAGCAGGCGCAGGAAGGCGGTGTATTTCCGCCAGTTAGCCTGCTGATTTACACTTGCTAAGTCACTGTGGGGGAACATTGCTGAAAGAAAGGTTTTGCAGGCACGGTGTCAAATGGGCTGAAACTTCCTAAAGGTCCGAATCTGCTGTTAATCTGAGCATGCTGAAGCACACACCATGTGTACACATCCTGAATACTTTGTCACTCATTTATGTCGCTCGGCTCAGTGAATGGAAACCGATCATTTACTGACTGTCGGCTCACAAATGCATGTTCCAGGAAGACTGGCTTGTTTCTCAGCTGATGGCAAAATGCACCAGCCCCAAGCGATTATTCAGAGCGGGAGGAGGAGTTAGTGAGGAAGTTGTTCTGGAGCTGAATGGACTCGGTTCCTGAACACAGCGAGTGCAATGTTCTTTAAATGACAGAACTTTGTTCTTAATTGATGCTCCAAAACTTCACCAAACATCATTAAAACAGCTGTGAGTAGAATGATGGGAGGAGAACAAGATTACCTAGCTGGATAAGATAAGATATACCTTTATTTGTCCTACAGTGGGGAAATCTCAATCAATTCTCATGGAGGGATGGGAGGATGGATGGAGGAAAGGATGAATGGATACATGGGCGAATGGATGGATGGATGGATGGAAGGCATAGTGGATAGGAAGATAGTTTAGTGGATGTACAGTATAAGTGATTAAATGGAAAAAAGAAAAAGCTATAGATAGGAATTCAGGGTTAGTGGAATAAGAGAAAATAAGCAAATAATAGAAAGAAAGCAAAGCAGGAAAGACAAAAAAGACAAAGAGAAAAGGAATGGAATATAAAAAGGAGAAAAAATATCTTTAGCATTATACAGTAGGTGTGACTGAGAGAGAGAGAGAGAGAGAGAGAGAGAGAGAGAGAGACTGGCCAGAGAACTAAAAGACAAAGAAAAAAGGAGATAGATAGATAGATAGATAGATAGATAGATAGATAGATAGATAGATAGATAGATGAATGGATGCATTGATAGATATGCAAAAAGATAAGCAGTAAAGAGCTCATAGAAAAGAGAAAATTTTCCTGAGAGATTGATAGAGAAACAGAGAAAAGGTGACACATGAAAAATATAAAAGAGAAATAGCTACAGGGAAGAATAGCTGCAGGGTTCTAAGAGCGATTGAGAAAGGGACAGAGAAAAAAAGAGAGGCAGAAAAGGAGAAGATACAAATCGAGACGAGTAAGGAAAATGGATAAAATAGAGAAAGAGAGACAGAATTGTGGAAGCAGGAATAAAGATTTCTTTGTAGCCGAACAGAAAAAAAATACAACTGAGAGAGAGCAAGAGAGACTTCTGACTTTTTACAATCCTTTATTTTATTAATTTTGTTATATAAAATGGAATAGAGATTGAGTTTAAAAATAAATAAATAAATAAATAAATAAATAAATAAATAAGTAAAATCTTTTAGACATTGTAGTTATTCTTTAAAACATATATAGTTTTTGGGCTTTCTTCAGTTTGCGGCAAAAATGATTTCGTCATCTTCTACAGAGCACAGGGTCTCCTCACAACACTATATTGCTTTAAACATATTTTTGTCCTTCGTATTCCTGTAAAAATTAAAATCAATTAAGATTCTTGATTTAATTCTTGATTTCTGCTTACGTATGTTGCCATTTTGGCTTGACCAATGGTAATATTAATCAGCTGGCATATGAATCTGTTTCTCCAGACATATTTAAAACTAAGAATAAAAAGCTGATGAGTAAAATCTACATGCAGTGGTAAAAAAAAATGCGTTTTAAAAGGTTAAACAAGGATGACAATCTGGAACGATGTATAAAAGCATGGAAAGAAGTTTCTATCTGTACACAAAAGGAGCATTCTTGTGTAATTTCTGGATTTAAAATAGAGATAAAAGAGTTTACAGAGACAATTCTATGTAAAATCTTCCATTGGAGGTCAGCAGACATTTTGGTTAATAGTGGTTTATACAGTTCTCTCCACTCTGGTTTAATATCGTTATTAAAACCCAGTTAAGTGCACCATGGGGTGTCTACCCTCCCATTCAGTTCTTTCTTGTTTAGGACCTTCACACAAGCATTGTACAGAACCATACCAGACACTGTCTCAAAGTTCATCTCTTCCTCACCCTAGTGCTCCAGGAGGGGGCCGCCGTATCCGTCTAGGTCTGGAGTTATAATCAGCTGTGGAAAGGGTTCTTCTTCTGTAAAACTGGTTCCGTTTCTTGTGTATTCCATCAGCTGAACTCCGATGTTATGGTGGTTCTCAGCCATGCAGGAGTTGGTTGGCGACCCGTTGAGACCGTAGTCCCATATGCAGTACGTCTGGTCATGATGAATGATCTGCTCCAATACCTTTGTCAGTCTTGAGGCTAATGCTTTTGAGAGTAGTTTGTAGTCAGTGATACCGGGCGCAGGTGAGTCAGGTCTCCCTATTTTGGCAGTAAGATCAGGATAGCCCTCCTGCAGCTCACTGGGAGCTTTCCTCCACTTCACGCTGTCTTGCAACACCTCTTCTACATCCTGTCCAATTATTGTGCAAAACGTTTTGTTGAACTCTACAGGGAGACCATCTATGCCTGGCGCCCGTTCTTCAAACCTTGGAGAGCCTTCTGAATCTCTGCCAGTGTCAGTTCTGCAGCCATGTCTGTGGCAGCTTGTTCTGACAACTTGGGTAGATTTTTAAAAAAAGGTTTCTTCCATTGCATGTACTTCTGACCACTCACTACTATACAGCTTTGAGTAGAAGCTGTTTGTCTGCTTACAAATTTCTGGGCTCTGATACGAGATCCCCTGATTCTGATCGCACAGCATGTATGATTCTTTTCTGTCCATTTTTTTTTCCAGAACAAAAAAGAACTTGGAAGGAGCATCCATCTCAGGGGCGTGTTTAAAGCGTGAGCGGACCAGCGCCCCCTGTGCTGCAGTGCCCAATAGGTGGTTCATTATGGCATTTTTGTTTTTGAGGGTTTCAATATTTTCTCGAATTTCTGTGGTCTCCAAACACTGGATGTAAGAGCCATATTTTACTTTATAAATTTGTTGTTGTGTTTATTTTATTTTATTAGTTAAGCGCTAAGCACCAAGTTTATTAGCTAAGCATTAAGCATTAA
>JAQMYG010000002.1:3030881-3046222 GCA_030014215.1 Clariallabes teugelsi
CCAATGCCGCACTGCATGCGTGACTGGACATCCTTCAGACAAAATTGACCTGAGGATGTTTCCGGTTCATGCCTATTCATAACCTCCAGGTGCACCTAATCAAGTGACGTCACCTGACCAAGGTTATATATGGCAAAATTTTTGGCGTGTTTGACACACACGTGCTTCGTCACGAGGAAACCTTCCCATAGCGCTTTCGCGCAGCATCTCGTTCCTGCTTTTTCAGGGAACAGGGTTACAGCAAAGTAACCCGAGACGATTCATTTCGTGTCCACAAATTATTCAGAATGTGGGAAGGAGTTCTATATTGTGCATAACAGCATTTTGAGCACTCAATGTAGTTGTCCACACTTTTTAAAATGAAACTTAAAAAAAAAAAAAAAAAGAAATGTTGCATTATTTTGTCCTATCACACTAAATCCTATAACATTACCTGTTCTTGCACCAGTATAAATTAGCTAATAAACAACTTTCTCAACTTTCATCATGTTTTATAACAAGCGAAATTGATCTTGAGCTAAAGAGCCTTTATTGTGACAGGTTTATTTTTCTTCTCCATATTTAAATGAAGTCACCTTAAATGTGCTTCTCTATACGTTCACAACATGTTTCACTGAGCTTTTTTTTCCCTGCTGGTTTTCCGCCTGCACCTCCAGTTAGTCTTCATTATGCTCGCCTGTTTGCAATGCGTGGCCTCATTAGCCTTTCTTTATATATACTCCTTGTTATTTTGTTCTTTCTCATCTTCCAGAGCCATGCAAAATCTTGCTGTACTCATCGCTATTCTGTGCCTTGTTTCAATCCCTAGTTACCTGGTTGTGTGTATCTCATCAGACTTTGCATCCTGACAAAAAAAGCCAAATGTTACATCAAATAAATAGGATTGTTTTTGAAGGACTGTATAATAAAGCATGCTTGTATATTAAAGTGATCTGGATTAGTGTATGAGTGCATTCAGAAGTGACACAAATCAGATTTGTATTGTGGTGTAAAGTGCTGATTGCACAACAGACCCTTAAGGTGTGTCATAACGAGTAGTGCATGAAGTGATCATAAATCAAATGATTAGCTATGTTAACATGGACAATATTTCGTCATTCCGATTAAAATCATTCTGATTAAAGATTCTAGCATAACCATTTACATGGACACTGATCTGATAAGATATCCTAAGCAGAATAAAACAGAATCCCACCTTCTATGAGGACAAAAGTATTTGGCCAAACCTGTTATCCCCAGTTTAGGGCAATCTTAATGCTTCAGCATATCAAGACATCTTGGACATTGCTCTGCTTTTATGCAACTTTGTGTTTAGGGAAAACCCTTTTCTATTCCAACATGATTGAGCCCCAGTGCACAAAGCAAGGACTATAAAGACATGGTTTGATGAGTGCAGTGTGGGACTTGACTGGCCCACAAAAAGCTCTGACCTCAACCCTATCGTGCACCATTGGGATCAACTGGAACGGAGTGTCTGGATTGTAAGACAAGTCTTATGGTCCAACATCAGTGCCTGGCCTCATAAATGCTCTACAGAATAAATAGGCACCAATTCCCACAGAAACACTCCAAAATCTTGTGGAAGAGTGGAAGCTGTTATATAGCTGCACAAGGGGGACCAACTCCAATTGCAGGTTTGGCTAAATGTTTTTGTTAAATGACTTTTCATTCTCACTGATGTCACTGATGAATTAAGGCGTAAAAGCATTTGACATTTACAGAAGACTTCAAGCACAGTACGGTGATGAGACTCTTAGCCACACTAAAACATTTGAAGTGTGCATATATTTTAAACAAGACCGTACAACCCATGAGTGACAGTCCCTGCCAAGGTGGCTCTGAGCCCACTGCAGTCGTTCACACGGCATTCAGCCTGATAACTTGCGAAAGAGATGCACCTGAACTGTACGCACAATCATTCACCAACACCACTTGCGCATTACAGAAACTTGGCTGGGAATTATTTCCATACCCCAGGTCATACAGTCCTGACCTCGCTCCAAGCCATTTCCACATCATTGGACCAAAGGAGTTCCAGTGGGAGGGAGGCCGGCGTTTCAGATGTGAAGCATCATGGCTCCAGTGTATTGTGTATTGAGAAAACGTTCTACCTTGATGAAACACTATTTTAAGTGCATTAGTGTAACAGAGATTTATATAGAGAAATAAAAAAAGTTTTTACTCTCAGAACTGTGTTCTGTTATCCTGCACAATCAAAAGTCCTGCTTTGACGTGAACGCCCCTTATCCTTCGGTTAGAAACTGACCAAAACTTAGTAGTGTTCCAAACAGTTGTGCAAGAAATGGGGAAACATGGGTAAAAAACTAACATGGCTACAACACATCGAAAATACACATGAATCCTGTCTGCGGTCTCTGGCTCCGGTGTAGCAGTGCTAATTATAGATTTGAAAAAAAAGAAGAAGAAAAAAGCAGGAAATGTTAGCTATTTGGACTTATTCTTGCCTTCTCAGAGCTGTCAAGTATTTTTATTGCTGCTCCTATTATGATGAGTGTGTGTTATGATGCATACAGGTTGTGTTTGACAGAACAGGTGTGTTCATGTTAAAGAAAAAATATAGTCCCTTTTTATAATATAGAGCTGATCGGAGCACAATTTTTAAAAGCTTTTAGCTTGAATATAATTTCATTTTTATGGATTCAAATGGCCGTGGTATTAAAAACTTCTTACACCCCTGCCACTGTTTAAAAAAAATTTAGACTTTAGGGCACATGTGTGATGAGCTTCACTTCCCTGTGTCACCTTTTCACTGGTTTGTGAGATGAAATCTATTCACAAATGCAGATGACAAAGCACTCAGCAAAGAAGTCAACATCAATTTGCTCTCGAAACCAAACTCCTGAGTCATTCAGCAACATCAGATACAAACAATGACTCGATAGTTTCAAGCGTTTTTGTCACTACTCCACTCCAAGCTCTGTTGAAGGCCATGTGTGGGTTTAAAACAGATCAATTCAGTTTAACTGATAGGAAAGAACAAAAATTTCGCAAAAACTGCCTCACACTGGAGACTCCTTCCATTAAATAACCATCTACTACAAATGAAAACATTATTGCATTTGTGTTTGCAAAATTGATAAACTTAACATTTTGGGGAAATTCTACAGAAAAAAGGCTCCAGCAATTAAAACCATTTTAAAACATTACAGCTTTACAGTCAAACTAGGACAGTGAAAGTGTTAAAGCGATTGACATTTACAGACGATTTCAAGCACCGTACGGTGATGAGACTCTTAGCCGCAGTAAAACATTTGAATGGTGAAGATGTTTTAAAGAAGGCTGTATGGGTTGATGGATAACTTGCTTCCACCCTGCAGAAAAGATGTATATGTTTGTAGGACCTGTATACAATCATTCTCCAATACAACATGCAAATTATAGGAACTCGGCTGGGAGTATTGCCAAGTTCCCTTTAAAGTCCTGACCTTACGCGAAGACATTTCCACATATCTAGGTCATTAAAAGAGTTCCTGGAAGGCCAGCGTCTCACACATGAAGCAGGCAATCCGATCATGGTTCAGGCGTCCTGGGAAATCTTCCTAACTTGATGTTGTCCAAGCACTAGTGAAACGCTGGGATCAGTGCATCAGTGTAGCAGGGGATTATATAGAGAAATAAAGGGAGTCAAGTGTGTTTTGTTGTTCCGCACAATCAAAAGTCTCGCTTTGAACTCGAACGCCCCTTGTATATAGTGTATATTGCATAATGTGCAATGTTCTGAAATATTTTGTCCTCTGTTCAGTATGCTGCCTCGGAGTGTAGCGCCTAATTGACAGACAGTCCAGAAGAGAGATATTTCACGCCCTCCGCTTTCCTTCTTCGCTCCATTTCTCGTCTTGTCACTTTCCTCGACAACTTTCAGAACCATGGTTTAAAAAGACAGCAGGGAAAGGACAACAGAGAGGAAAGAGGAAAGGAACGGGAATCAATGGCCGCAGTGTGTAGAACCTAAAGAATTCGGCTGGAAGGCAGATGATGAGGTGCCTTGTGGAGATTTGCGGCTTCCAGACAGTTTCACATGTCGAAGCTTCTTCTTTAACAATGCATGCTGGTGTAGAGACATTATCTCTCCTCTCTCTCTCTCTCTCTCTCTCTCTCTCTCTCAATATGCTTCACTCTTTTTTTTCAGCTGGGAGTTAACAATGTTTTTCAGCAAGTCCTAACCTTTTCACCAACTGTCCACTCTCACACACTCCTCTCTGAAGTCCACTGCATACAATCCGTCTCTAACAAATACCTCATTTTTTGTAAAGTTCTGGGTTTCTGATAGCATCATTAGAGCGAGCGACAAAAGAAATCGCTGTCTACCCTGTACCGAGTGATTGACAATCCTATATAATTAATACATTGCATTTTCAAATATTTTTTACAATGTTTATGCCTACATGTCATAAATATAAGAGTTTTACAGTCGCGTAATTGCTCCGTCTCAACATTTCGCTGTACCATGACACTGAAACGCCTCGAGCGAAAGCATTCGTCTAAAATAGCTTTGTACAGACAAATCTCAGGATCCCTATCTGTTCCTTACGTAACATGCCAAATATTATTTTTTTAATCTCTCCAGCTCTGCAAAGGTGCAGTAAGGGCCAGGAATAAAATGGCAGCTTCGGCAGCTTTGAAGTACAGTACATGTGCATAATACAGTAACACGTTCTGGAATATAATGAGATATACATCGAGCCAGCAGTTTAATAGTTATGGGATCATAGTTCTAAATAAAATCAAAGGAAACGGTGTTTATAAATATTGATTCTGTATTTCCCATGTGTTTCTATTTAAACTGTCACACGGCAAACACTTGTGAGTAGAATATAAATCATTTAAATGTAAGAAGTGCTGTTTTGGTTATGTTGCCATGTTGGAGGTCTTGTTGATTTGATGTCACTAAGCTAAACATGTTGTACTGAATAAGTCATTTAAAAATATTATAAATTAGTAATTAATGAATAAGTAATTTGTAAAATGTGCAGTGCTGCATGATGCAGTTTAGGGCTTTTTGTTACACTTACAGTATTACCCCAACTACTTCCACACTGGTCCCCCGTTCACAATAGTAAGGTTGTTCGGTACCCGAGCACACGCCAATGCAGTATGGACCTAGAGGGTTTGCAATCTGCCAATAAGCACAAAGATGAAAAGCAGTTCAATGGAGCTGACCTTAATGCCATGCCAAAGCTGCTTTCTCGCTAGGCATGACTTCTGCATCCTGTGCACAGGTACTGTACTATTACTGGGTCCAGTTGACTCCCCTGTTGTCCAGCTTTTACATATGGATGTGAAATGTAGTAATATTGTTCACACTTGTGTATCTACACTCTCCAAAACAGTAGGTGGCAGTATGCACTTAGATGGTTGGCAAGCCAATAAAACTAAGAAGAAAAGTACAAATGAGTCAACCTTCATGATATGCCTAATTCATTTATTCATATTTAATGCTGCTTATCCTGTATACTGGGTCGTGGGGGGCCTGGAGCCTCTCCCAGGAGACTTTGGGTATGAGGCGGGGTACAAGGTTGGACAGGGTGCCAATCCATCATAGGGCACACAGACTACATTCAATTTGGGAAAGCTAATTAGCCTAATCTGCATGTCTTTGGAATGATGGAGGAAACTGGGCTACCCCGAGAAAATCCACCAAGCTTGTGAAAAACATGTAAACTGCACACACACAGATCCCAGGGTGGGAATCAATCCCTGGACCCTGGAGGTGCGAGGCCACAGTGCTAACCATGCCATCTACAATCTGCCATCCTAATATTACTGATATTTTGGAAAAAGAAAAACAGGAGTGACACTTTTGCTTGTGTTTCTACTTTATCAGCAATGGGCTTTCAGCTCAGAATATGAGAGCATATACTTATACCGGACCTTCGGGCCAAGTGTATTCAAATCCATGCCTGAGCCCCTAGTGTGAAAGCACCCTGAATCTGAGAGATACCGAATCCTGTTCTGGTGTGATCTGGAACAAATTAAGTACTGCACCTGACACCACCTGATGTCATTGTATGAATCAACAGTCTGAACTAGAAAGAATTACTTAATTAATTCTTTTTCTTTAGGGTTTGTCTGGAGTGATGGCTGGCTGATTTTTGGTTCACCGTTGCCATTTGACATGGTCATGGGTTGGTCGGGGTGAACATGAATGATCTACAGGTCACTGTGCAGTGTTTCGATCAAGAGGTCAACTGCTTACTCATGTCAGAGCACAGGACATGTCTGTCTCATCGCAGCCAGGCTTTGTGTAGCATGTTGGTGATTGGATCAGCTCCATATTTCTGACAGATCTCCTCATTGCGAACACAGGTATTGTGCGTGATTCCAAATAAAAATATCTGAATGGAGAGATATTCTACTGTGTTGGAGTGATATCAATTCAAGTAAAAAAATCCTTAATCCATCATATAACTCAATCAAAAGAATCTGACACCCAGAACCAAACCCAGGATGCACTTCTGTTTGAGCAACAAGAGAACTAATTAGGTTAATAACCTGGAATATTTGTGTACGCCAGTCCACTATGGAAGCAGTGTTCATGTTACTCGTCTTCATGCCATTTGGGACGACCTGCAGATCGGAGGGAGCGTGAGGTGGGATGAGACGCTGCCTGCATGTTCAAGTGGCATGAGTTCCTCTTCCTCTTCTTCACACCTGCTGTTTCATAAGGACATCTGAAGGACGTTGTGCTGACATGGGCGTCATTTTAGACTCACAAGGCAAGCACATTTTTCAGCTTCATGTTGTTATGGTAACGCTGACCCAACGTTATGTGCCGCAGATTTCATGAACTGTGTAAATGGATATTATTAACCACGAAAACTGAAAAAAAAAAGCAGTTCATTCACAATCAGTTTATTCGGGTTGTAGTGAGCAGACTCTGTGCATGTAAACATAGCCACTGTGTGTGTGTGTGTGTGTGTGTGTGCGTGAGAGGGGATTTTGGCTGAGCTCTGCTAGGCCACAGGCTGTGGCACATTTTATGCAGCTTAATGGAATGGGAGCGTCTCCATGATGATTAACCGCGAGAGTGCCTCTTTGGCTGGACCTGGACTGGCCTTCTGCCCACACTTGCGCACACACACACACAAAAACACACACAGGCTTGTCGAATAAATAGTTCTGAAACCCACAGCTTTTTCTCTCATACGCACACACACACACACGTACACAATCCAATAGATTAGAGTGCTCTGCTGAGTCCAGCCTGAGAAAGTAATAAGGTTTGCTTTGATTTTAATCAAAAATTTACTATCTGTTGCTGAGCTTTACTGACATTTGGCGTGTCTACAAACTGCAACAAAACCATTGTGTTACACTAATAAGACTTCAGTTGTTTATAGGTGGGCAGCTGAAAATATTGGCACACTTGCACCGACCCCCTACTCCTTCTGACGCACACACACACACACATTTCTTTAGCTCTTCCCTGGTGTTTAGTGAAACTGGTGTTTGTTGTATCGTGCCTCACTCATGCCACATAGTACAGTATAGTGTACAGTGTCCATGTATTTACAGTATCTGTGTATAAATAGGAGGTCAGGAGGTGCAGATAATCCTCCCAGCTAATTGAGTGGATCACCACCTTAGCGAGAGTTAGATCTAGACCCAGCGGCATGGGAGAGATGGGTTTTAAGGATGATGTACATTACCTGCTAAAAAATTCCTGTGGTTGTAATGTAGCAATTGCTGTCTTTTGTAGAAAAGGCGGTCTTGGCTTTGGCCATGGGTATAAGGGACACCTGCCAATAGCCCTTCATCAGATCAAGTGTGGAAATGAATTGGGGCCTTTCCCAATCGGTCCATGACATCATCCACATGTGGAAACGTATTTGTTGAAGGTGAGAATTGAGTTGAGCCATCAGAATTCATCACATCGACCCATCAGGCTTGGGCACTGTAATGATGGGACTTGACCAGGGGTCAATCGACACCTCAATAATGTTATGCTGCAACATGCTGTCCACCTTAGGATTAATGGCACAATGGCAGGCCGTCGGGCACTGGCGAATGACTGCGCCGGGCGTCATTTTGGTGTCATAAGGTGAGTAAGCCATGGTTCAGTGGAGAGCACATCAAGAAACTGATCCACAAGTTCACTCAGCTCCTGGTTCTGAGTGGGCATCAGATCCTCTCCCAATGAACAAGATTGTGGCTTTGCTCTGTGGCGGAGACAAATGTAAGTTCAATCCAATCGTTATTTGGTTCAATCCACCGTTTGAGTAAATTAATATGATACAGCTCTGTGCATTTGTGCTTACCCAGCTGTTGCAGTTGATATTTTACTGGTTTGACTCATTCCACGACGGTGAAGGGTCCTTGCCAGTGAGCCATGAATTTCCATGTAGCTATGGAGAAGAGCAGCAGTATGTGGTCGCCCAACTTGCACTTGCATGGTTACGCCAGTTAGTCATAGGCGATCCTCGCGATCCTTACGTTCTAATTGCAGCTAACTGGGCCAGTCCATACCTAGACGTAGGAGAATAGGCAGCTGAGGAATTGTACCAGCTCTAAGCTTGTATTTACCCAGGTGGTCCTCGACCACGATGTGCACAGTGGGCACCTTCCACCAATCGCCATAAGAACAGGTGACAGGCATGGGTTTACATGGGGGAGAAAGCCTCTGACCTGCGCTCTTTCTGGCTGTGATGGCATCGGCTCATCACGTGCAGTTGCGCAGAAGTCGGTTCTTTGCATAGTGGGGAGTAGAGTATCAGTGAAAACTTGTCATGGATTCTTTTCTTTTGTTGTCCTAGCAAAAGCGTGTTTAATGCACATTCCAGTGCACTCAAAATGTCTTGCATGTTTGCTTTCTGTCTCATGCCTACTGCTTTTTGTTACTCTCTCGGCAGAGCTTGGAGCACGCAGTCCATCGTCAATCTACTGAGCTTCAACCCACAGAAACTCGACATTTACAGAGACAGCTCACAAGCCTTTGCTTTCAAAGAGCATAACTTCTTTAAAGACTGCATTCTTTCAATGATTGCTTGAAAAGTGCTTATTAAAAAAGACACTTGTTGAGACATCTGGTTCCTGTGTGTTCTTTCCATGTGCCAGACCAGTTACAATATTAGAGATGGAGGAACAATTGATTCAGTGATGTACAGTATCACAATTCTTTTGTTTGACAGTTTATGCATTACCTCACTTACTACAAAAATCTATATTTTAAAATCATTTTTAAATTCATGTTTTTTATGTTTCCATTTGAGGTTGTAAAATGTTGCTATTCGTCAATAAACTTAAAGGTGGTACTCTCTAAACTATATCCACACATTGGCAGGTGGCACAGTATCCTGTGTGGTAGGAGCATATTATTTGCTAACCTTGTCTGTAATAATAATAATAATAATATAAAAATGAATATGAATATGAATAATAAATTACAATACTTGGATACATAGGATACTGAAATCGTGACCCTTACAGGATCACAACACAAAATAAAATCAGCACATATGTATTGTGATAATATAGTATCTGTCACTGGTGATCTAGAGGGGCCCAAAAATTTCGACACTTAGACTTGAAGATATATGACTTTCTTCTCATGGTCACATGATAGCATGAACGATGGTGCGACTACTGACATCTTTAGAGGAAACATTACTGCCATAATTGAAGTTTAAAGAAAGCATAAACATATATACTGTATATACTATATATATATATATATATATATATATATATACAGGTGGTTGAGGTTTTGCATTGGTGATTGGATGGTTAAGAGTTTGAGCCCTACCACTACTGGGTTTTTGCTGTTGTTCCTGTTATAGGACAGGGGATGTTGTTATAGGATAAATCAAAATCTTAATGTTGTGATGAAATGGATGTACAGTATTGTAACCACCCTGATTTTCCTACTAAGCGATGGAAAACATTTTTTTAAAAGATGTGTTTTCACCAGGCTGCATTGCTTTGGCTCAAGTTTCCTCACTTTCTCTTGCTCGCATAACCTTTCTATGTTTAGAACTGCTGTCAAAAATCTCAAAGTTACCTAACAACCCAACAACTCCTCTGCCTACATAAAGTCAAATGGAAAAGTTAAATTAAATTAAAGTCTGAAATTGTTTTATGTTCTGGTGTGAAACATACAATCTTAGCTAGAGAACCTCTCAGGCAGTGTCTTTTAATTCTGCCTGTATGACAAGTGGCATTAAACAAAGTAGACGTGCCAGATGGGATGTTCAGCAAATACACGTATATTCTAACAACATTACCTGGCATGTTTGGTTAAAAGTGAGATGATACAAATCAAGGGATTTCACTGCTATACTTTCGATAAATTCCAATCATAAGGTTCCAGTGAATTAGTCATTTTTAGTAAATGAATGTGGTGATTAATGAGCATTAGCGTGTTTTCGCATTGGGGCCCCAGGATAATTTTCGAAAACAATTCGGAATCAATTTCGGAATCAATGTCTGATTCATTTTGATCAGTATGAACACAATTGTTCCGTGCTCGGAACCATTCCCAAGTCCTCTTGAAGAGGCGTTTTTAGGTAGTGCATACTCAGGCACTGATCGAATTAGATATGAAAGCCAGTCATATCTACCGCCCTTCCAACAGTACCTGAATAGAAGAAGTAGAAAGTTATTACTCAACATAGACATGGCAGAGTTTAATAGGAGATGTGTGCATCCGTGTGAGAGAAATCTCACGGAGGACGATCTCCACACTTATTGTTTTGAGTGTTTGGGGGAAGAGCACGCTATCCTCGGGCTTGAGGGAGGATGTGAGCAGTGCGATCTCCTCCGTATTAAAGTCCTTCGCTCTCGGCTCGCCTTCTTCAAAACGTAACTGCAAGGCGCATTTCTGGGGTTCACGTGCTGATCTGGCGGAAGCGCATGAGACAGAATCCTCCCTTTCTCTCGCCGGATCATGAGCCATTCCTGCCCGCTTCTCAAGTGCGCTCAGGCGCTTCTTGTGAAGCGGCAGAAGAATCTTCCTCTCTCGCTTCGGTGGAGATGGAAACTATTCCTTCAGAGCGCCCATCCAGCGATGTGCGAACGTATCAGGAGTTATTAGAGGTGGTAACACGCGCGGTTGAACGCTTACACATCGAATGGCCGCAGGAGCAGGAGTCCCCCAAGCGCTCAAAATTAAACGAAAGGTTTCTGTCGGGTGGCCAGAGGGAGGAGCCTCAACGACGCTCTCTCCCCTTTTTTGGTGATCTCCATGACGAGTTAACCCATTCATGGAAGATGCCATATTCATCCCGTGCTTTTGTGCCATCGACATCGATTTATTCTAATGTCGTGGATGCAAAGGCCCGTGGTTATATGATGATGCCCCAGATAGAGGAGACGGTTGCGGGCTATCTCTCTCCTGGGACGTCATCCTCCCTGAAAAAGCCCACGCTCCCCACCAAGCCGTGTAGACTGACATCTTCGCTGGTGGGGAAAGCTTTTCAGGCAGCGGGTCAAGCTGGGTATGTCTTACAGGCATACCAGGCTGATCTGCTGAATGACTTGAGCACCGGCGGGGTCATCGACGAAAGGGCGTTTTTGGAGTTACGCCGAGTCACAGATCTCTCTCTCCGGGCAATGAAGCAGACGGCTCGCGTTATCGGCCACTCTATGGCTGCCATGGTGTCTACAGAGAGACATCTGTGGCTTAATCTTACGGGCATCAAGGACAAGGATCGTGCTTTCCTCCTTGATGTCCCCATCTCGCCTTCCGGCCTGTTCGGTGACGCCGTTAGGTCCGTCATGAATAGGTTTCGGGAGGCGAAACTTCATGAAGAAGCCTTTGTTAGGTTTCTTCTCCGCCGTGCTCAACAGTCAGGACCGTCAGCCACCCAGTCCCGACCAGGTCTGGCTTCCCCGAGGCGTGAAACACAGAAAGATAGTGTGGCCCTTGTAGAGACGGGGGTGGGGCTCGCCGCGCTTCGCAATCCGCCTCAAGGAGACCGGATCTGAGGAGCATTATCTCCGATAAGAGAAAGTCCTAAAGCTTATGCGCCCAGGACCATGAGGGTGTCTCCCCTCGGGGAGGGGTGCATAGAATTTCATCACGGAATTAATCTCCTTCCCAGCACCCTCAGGATGCCGGTGTTCAATCCCCGCCACCATTGGTGTTTCGGGGAACAGCGGTCTCCCACAAAGTGTTAGGTGTTCGGTTGCCTCCTGCCATGTTTCAGGACACCGAACACCTAACAGCCACAAACCCCCCGCCTAGCCGAAGCGACGAAGCTTCTGCCCTTTTCGGAGAAACTGGCAGCGTGGAAGCTACTGCCAGGCATGTCTCCCTGGCTACAGGATTCAATTCGCTCATTGTCCTCCGTGTTTCAACGGCGTGGTTTCCACTTCCGTGAAACCGGAACGAGCACCTCTGTTAATTCAGGAAATACAGTAGCTTTTTCTTGGTTCCAGGAAAGAGAGGTGGGCTGCGTCCAATTTTGGTTCACGAGTCGAACCGCTATATTAAAAATGATTGTTTTCTCAAATCCAACCAAAAGCATTGGTTTGGGACAATCGACCTGAAGGTCGATTCGGCCTGTAGTTTCGGCCTAGTTCTGTCACCCGCACATTTATAAAATGTATGGATGTAGCCCTGGCTTCTTTACGACTCCAGGGCATCCGTATCTTGAATGACATAGACGACTGGCTGTTTTTTGACCCAGTCTCAGGAGCTAGCGCTTCGGCATCGAGATGTCGTCCTAGCTCACCTCGATTTTCTTTTAGGATGGCGACTCAACGCCACGAAAAGCGTTCTCTTTCCTGCTCAAAGTACGACATATTTGAGTGTCACATGGGACTCGACCACAATGCGGGCACAGCTGTTTCCTGCGCGTTTCGAATCCATTCTCAATACCCTAAAGGAGTTCAAGCTAGGCCAGAAAGTAACTTTTCACCACTCTCACAGTTTCTATGTGGTTCAGACCCCGGTCTCTGACTTTGGGTCCCACTCTAGGTCCGTGTTGTCATTGCAAGCTGCTAACAACAGTAACAGCCTCACCAGGTTCTGCTTTGGGCACAGGACAAGTTCCTGTCCCAGACGATTTATGCATTCCCTTCACTAGAGGAACTTATGCCCTCATAAGGAGTGTATTTGAAAATTGGTGCATAGTAAAACATGTAGACCCAGTCCACTGCCAAATTGTTTTTTTTTTTCTACAAGAAAATTGACCTCGGGCTTATGCCCTAATACACTCAGAACGTACGTAGCCGCTATTTCAGCTTATGTCCTGACTGATGGCCTTTTTTTTGTGGAAAGCACCCTTTCATCCTATTTTGTGGAAAGCACTTTAGTTGCCAGCTTATTTGTGGAGATTTGCAGGCTTCGTCAGCCTCGCCATCTTGCTTAGACTTTGCCAACTGGCTAGTCAAAGCTATTCTGCATCCTCACCCATGCACAGTTGTTCTCGAAGTCTCTGTCCTGCGCCATTTACAGATCCGGAGCAGGAAGACTTCATTTTCACTGCCCAGTTCGTGCTCTTCAGATTTACAGTATATCCACCGCACCAGCCAGTAACGTAAATCAGAGCAGGTTTTTATATGTTATGGGGCTGCAGCCGAAGGGCGGCCGCCACTAGACGAATGCCGTCACGTTGGGTGAGAGATGCTAGTGCCCTAGCCTATGAGGTGCATGGCACACTTCGCCTCTAGTAATTAGGGCCCATTCGACCCTTAGGCTTAGCTCATCAATTGCTCTGGCAAGAGGTGTCCCCTTGCAGCAAGTGTGTGATGCGGCAAGTTGTCCTCTCCGTACACATTTGTCAGATTTTATTGTTGTATGTCCATGCTACTCCAGGCTCGCGGGTCCTCGAGTCAGCATCCCAGAATTATGTCTAAGACCCCTTGAGGGACTGTGCGCACACTACACAACCCTGGGGGTCCAGACACTTGCAGTGCGGCGGCGTTGGTACTCTCGTTCCCATAGCGTTTTCACACAGCATCGAGTGTACTGCATACTGCCACCTGGGGTATCAGAGAGTGTAAATGTGGAAGTTTCCCTGAGAATGGAAAACAAAAAAAAATTGCTGCTGGGCAGCTGGGGAGAGGAGGTCGGGGGCGTGGTCAATTGCTCCTTGGCATGGTACAAATAAATTGTGTCTAATGTGAAAACGCCTGAGGAAATTGAGTCTCCATTTTTTTATTTGACTCTTGTTATATCCATTTAACTATTTATTTAACTACTTAAGTACATCACCTAAATCCCAATAACATTTTCCTGTAACATGAACCCATTTTGCAAGAAACTAAAGAAGGTTGCAATGCCAGTTCAGGTTCTTTATGCATCATAAAACAAACAAACCAAAACTACACACTAACACATAATGTATGAGGAACATTCCCAGTGTTGGTTTAAAACTTTCAGATTTGAGTCCAACTGAAGTCATGTACATTGATTAGCCATAAGACAATTAACATTAAAACCACCAAGAGTTTGGGTTCACCTTGACCCATCAGGGTGGCTCTGGAGTGGCTCTGGGAGTGTGGTGTAGTGTCTGGCATCAAGACATTAGAGCCGGATCCTTTGGGTGCTATGGGCTGTGGGGTGGAGTTTCTGTGGATCAGACTTGTTTGTCCGGCACCTGCCATGAGGGCTCAATTGGACTGGGATCTGGGGAGCTTGGGGGCTGGGTCAACACCCGTGAACTCTTTGCTTGCTAAGACCTATATTTGGCAGGCTGTGATGAACTGGGTGTTCTAGTACCTTTCTGGTACCATTTAGCATTAAACTTTTGTGGGATTAGACTAGACAGCCTTGCCTTATGTCCCCACAGGCATAGATGAGCCCATGATCCTGTCAGCAGTTTACTGGTATATAATTGATAATTATTGTTAATCAATTCACGCTGCTGTGGTCTTAGTGTCATGGCAAATTGTAATACAGATTGCTAAAATTTAAGACTCATCCAGGTGCCAATACTTCTATACCATTCTGGAAATTAGTCCTGGAACTTGACTGCAAAAGTAAAGACAAGAAGTGTTGGCCATCAGATATTTCCGTGCTGATTAAATAAGATATTCTGTATTATCACATCCTGATCATACATTCTATTGAACACCAAAACAAAGAAACAAAGAAAGACGCACTCGCCTTGCAGGAGCTTGGGCTCATATTGATCATTCAGAGGTGACATTAGTGTTCAATATTCCAGATGGAGTGTGTTTTCAGATTTCCTGGACAGCATGAAAAACAATATGAGGTATAATGTTATTTCCAGTAGCTGGGCGGAGTGTTTTGGCACATCGCTGTATCCTAAAGTCTCTTCTCTGCCTCCAGAGCTGCTTTCTGACATAACAGCTGTCTTTAACTTGTGTGTGTGTGTGTGTGTGTGTGTGTGTGTGCTAGCCTGAGGTATAAAAGG
>JAQMYG010000002.1:3058806-3079119 GCA_030014215.1 Clariallabes teugelsi
TAGAATTAAATTAATTTAAGCACATATAAACCTTTCTCATAATTTGTAAATAAGCCTTTTTTTGTTTGTTTGTTTTTTTGGGTCGCGATGGTTTGTCATTGTTAAAAAGTACCTCCCTGGAAACAAAGTTAGAGAAACACTGAACTAGAATTAGATGAAGTATGTAAGGTGAGTGAACAATGCTGCTCGCATTGTCAAAGTCTAACGCATCTAAATGCTAACGAAATAAATATTTACAGCATTATATTTTAACATCATAAAAATACACAATATGCATGGATATAATTTAGAATAATTTATATAATTTGGCTTAAAAATTACAAAAATCAACATTTAATTGTCAGTTATTACAATAAGAAAATAGAAAAAAAAATAGATCAACTTAAAGTTTTATGTATTTTGATGTAAGTAAAATGAAATAAAATAAATGTAGGTATTAATAAATGTATGGAGCCCTTGAAGTCCCAAAAACTTTTTTTTTTTTAAATCTTTTTGGGGACCAGTTATTATTTTGCACACATGAGTTATTCATCTTGTGGGAAGAATCTCACCTTCTAACCACAAAGCACATAACTGTTCAAATAAAGCAACGACGTTCGTGTTCCAAATGTACTATTATTTATTAAAATTTTGAAACCTAGGCCGATAAATAACGTTTCCAATACAACAACGAAAAAAAAAAGGACTTTGGGGACACTGTAGAAAGGCTACCCCAAAAGAAATATTACTATGGTACAGTATACACTTTTGTTCACCGTGACGCATAATATACCATGGTATTACTACAGTATTTCAAATCTTACCTTGGCTGCCACTTTAGGACTTTATAGAGTACATAAGTACTGTAGATACTGTGGTACTTCACTGGTATTACTATGGTGTGTACCACAATACTTTGGAAAATACCATGGTACTTATTGAGTATCACAGGGGCTCAGTGGCTACCAGAGTCCAGCAGGTATCCAACATGGTATTAATTATGTATGATATAATATTACCATTATATATATTATACAAACATGTGCTGTATAACATAGTTTGAACTGATCTGTTATACTCTGAACTGTTGTACCAAAATAAGTAGCATGACAGGGCTACTGCATGTAACATAGTTTGATAGTGTGCTACATGTGCTATATCAGCAAATAAATACCATGCCACGCTCAAACATTACATAGTACCTATGCCATACAAAATGTCTTATGGGACATTACAGATAAAACCTTCACGAGCACTGAGAAGCTAAAAGATAAGCACATTGCTAACTAGCAAGTGGGCAAGTTTCTGCTAAAGCCCTGTGAAATTACTTTTGCTCAACCTGAAAGAACTCAGAAATTATTATTATTTTATTATATTTTATTTTATTTTATCTTATCTTTTAGCTAGTCTCACTCCAATCCAACACAAGCTCAGAATTTTACTACTGTCTCTGAAGGGCAGCTACATAAGGCTGGTTTGGTATAACAATGTCCTCATGCATTCTGTAAAATAGAGAACAGAAAAAAGAGGGGGAAATTATCTCCAGACTACACACAGCCTAATGGCCAAATCTACCTTAAGCTCCATCAGGCTAGCTACATGATTCATAATGATGTCTGATAGCTCCAGTTTGCTAGCGCTAACAGTGCATTTGTGAACATCAAAAAGACTGAAATAGCAGGAGCCAGAGCTAAAAGCGCTCCCTTACTGCGCCGAACGTCTCATTAAAATCTCTCCACGGCTGAATACGCTGTCTCTCCGGTGAGACAATATCGTCGGCACTTTCCTCAACATACAAAAGTCCACATCACCTGGAGGGATTCGATTGACGGAAATTGAAGTTAGACAAGATCATATTATTCACCGACTCTTTGCGTTCTAATCAGAAGGAAGCTCCCTTGATAGACCGCATGTTTGGCAAGCGTTAGTGCTCTTCGAAGATGGAAGTTGTCCATTTAAAATGCTTTAGAAAATCACTAGTTTGGGACAAAATTTTGCAGCTCTGAACGGATCTTTTTCAGGCTAAGCAATCCCATAATGCCGTTCACTGAATAAGGGCAAATGTGAAAGGTACGAAAACAAAAGCAATTTAACAGAATAACCAAATCTTGCTAAGATTACAGCAACACGCCGTTGTTAGCTGAGAAGTTTCTGTTAGCTGTGATGTCTTCTTCTTCTTCTTTTTTTTTTTTTTTGTCATTTAACAGCAGTTGGAATCAAGTAGGTTACATTACCATCAACTGTAGGTCTCGATCTCCCTCATCTCCCCGGCCTGTTAAAGCCGATTTTCTAGTCCAGCCTCCATTAAAAACATCTACTGTAATGCTTCCTTCCCTAATCTTGTCTTGTTTTATC
Source organism: Clariallabes teugelsi (assembly GCA_030014215.1). NCBI lineage: Eukaryota > Metazoa > Chordata > Actinopteri > Siluriformes > Clariidae > Clariallabes > Clariallabes teugelsi. The sequence continues at coordinate 3,061,141 of JAQMYG010000002.1, forward strand.
TTGTCTTGAACTCTTCATCTGCTTTATCCAGCGCTTCCACACACTCTTTCTTCTCGACGTGTTTCTTACCACTAAATACCACTTCAGCACCTCTAGTTAAACATTCTGTAAGTTGCATCACCGACACCTATAGATCTCATTCTCCTTTCAGCTTCCCTGCGATCTCTAAATATGTACTGTATATCACTACAATCACACTGCTATAATATACGCCGATATTATGACATTATGTTATTAGAAACATGACAATGATTGGAGAAGCGAATAAGCGTGCATGAAGACACACTGAGGAGACGTGTCTCCTTCTACCAAGGTACAGTACTTTAGTGCAATACACACCCCGAGAGTTATGAGTTTTACATTCTAAGGAGAGGTTCATTGGACAAACACAACTATAGAATGAGTTTCCCAGGAGATATAAGCAATACCTTTTTTTAATATATAAACATCTTTCAGCTCTCAGACAGCAAATTTGATTTGAGTGCCACTGGAGTAAATTTTACTGTGTGTGTGTGTGTGTGTGTGTGTGTGTGTGTGTGTGTGTGTGTGTGTGTGTGTGTGTGTGTGTGATGACATCACATCCCACACCTTCTGTCTGGTTTGAGATAGTGAGGATGAAAGATAAGTAAAGTGTCAGAGATAAGTCTTAAGAAGCTTTCTAATTTTCTCTAAAGTCCTCTAACTCTTTTCTGGACATTTACCAAAATGGCACTCGATCCGAAATGCGGTTTCAGGAACAGCTTTCAACTGAACCTCTGTGGAATCAAAGCCTGAAGATCTTACAATCGCATTTTCCTCTTCCTCTGACCGTGTTGCTACAAGCGAGAGTTAAGTCTCAGCTTCGTTCTGTGCATCACAAAGACTGATATTTAACGTTCTGCCAAAAATCAATGTTTTTTATTTTGCTTATTTATTTATTTTCTATCTAGCGTTGGCTCTTTTTTTTTCTTTTTCTTTGCTTTTCACTTTACTGTCTTCACAGAACGTATAATGTGACATCTTGCAAACTCTTATCGTCATGGCGACTGTCAGGTATTCATGGTTTTGAATGACAGCGCGAGTATTAAAAGTGACAGACAGCTGAGGATGAAGATTTTGAAATCAATTATAGAAGAAAATGTAGATTACTGTTCCTTTTTTTATTTTTATTTTTATTTTTTAAATTGATAAGATTTTAACATAAAACTATTAAATGATCATTTCACCTAGGTGGCATGGCTAGCGCTTTCAGGAAGCAAAAAAAACTAAATCATGCATCCTTGTCAAAATATTGCAGGCTCTTAAGAAAAAATGTAAAGAGCTTCAACAAAGCAGCAAAGTGAGCTCCATGAAAACATGCTGTGTTAAGGTTGGACTGGAAGACCTCCACAGAGTGCAGAGCCCTGACCTCAAACCCACTGAATACCTCTGGGATAAACTGGAACACCGACTGCACTCCAAGCCTGATATCAGCGCCTGACCTCCTTCACTAAAGCTCTTGTGGCTGAATGAACACAAATCCCCACAGCCATGCTCCAAAATCTAGTGAAAAGCCTTTTCAGAGGTGTGAAGGTTATAATAACAGCAAAGGAGAAATAAATCTAAAATGGGGTGTTTGATAAAGGTGTGCACAAACTTTTGGCCAAATGGTGGACAATTTAATATGTCTAATTCTACAGTGTATTACACAGTAGTTCTAAAGCCTGGAGTCATATCTGAGGTCTGAATACTGATGAGTGATGATTGTGCATGATGTTTAGTGTTAGTTTGTTGATGTGTGATAGTAATGATGATGATGATGATGTACAGTACGTGATGTACGTGAGGGTGAAATGAATACAAGGCGACGTGCGACAAGGTTGCAGGAAGCCCCGGCAATAAAATGATTAAATGTTTTCTATTCATCAGCGTCAGGAGACGCAGCTGAGTCATAACTCACAGACTGTCCGTGCACACGGAGGGGATGATGAGTTCGTATTGATCAGTATGATGATTCACGCAAGGTCACATGATTAACGACACACAGGCCCACCGCAATCATAACTCTATTGATTTAATTTCTGTTAAATCCTGATGCGCAGATGTGAGCAAAAATACAGTCTACTACATGCATAATGTAGCTTTAAATACGTATATAAATATATATGAATATATACAGTATATATGCACTATTAACATAATGCACTAAGCAAAGTGAATTAAAACTAGACTGTATATTGTCAAACATGTGACTCGCAGTCTCGCACTTTCTCAGAAAGTGACTGAGAAAGTGCTGTGTGTGTGTGTGTGCCTCTGTGACTAAATAAAAATATCAAATTGACAAAGAATCAACTTAAAATAGCTTGTTTACCGTTCTAAACATATTTACAGTGTCTTTTACTCACTTTTGTAGCTCTCCCACGATGTTATTCATTTCTCCCCTACAGTGTCCATTACAATTGCAAGCAAATTGACAATTATGCAAATTAGGCAATGACATCATTTAGCCACTTCTTGCGACTTTTATGCCAGCCGATAGCTACTTTCCTTACTGAGGAGCTGGCAGCACTGCCAAGCACTGAGAGAACATGCAAACTCCACACACACAACCATAGACCCGAGGCAGGTATCAAACCCTCGACCCTGGAGGTGCGAGGCGTCAGTGCTAGCCACTATGACACATTGCTGCCTACTGTATATTTGTATATTAATAACAAAATGTGTGGTGAACCACTGTAATCTTGAGGTCATATAATACTGAATGGCCTTCTTGTGAAAGTCAGCTTGGCAAGGAATCTTGAGCTAAAAAATAAAAAGAATAATAATAAAAATAAATCATAGTTTTTTTAAATCATAGTTTTTCGCACTGGCAAAAAACATATTAGCATTTTGCAGGTCATTGATAGACTTCATAGATCGTCCGTCATAGTCATAGAGAAATATACAGTAGATGTTACAAATATGCCAAATTGACTGATAATAATGACATGGACAGGTTTGAGCTGTCACTATTAGAGCACCCAATTATATGTACAAAAAGTATTTAGTCAAACCTGTTAATGTGTCGATCAAGGTCCCTTATCCCCAGATAAGGGCGATCTTAATGCTTCAGGAAACCAAGATATCTTGGACATTACTATGCTTCCAACATTGTAGCAACCGTTTCCGGAAGGCTCTTTTCTATTTCAACATGACTATGCATGGTTTGATGAGTTCAGTGCGGAAGAACTCGACCGGCCCTAACAGAGAGCCCTGACCCCCATCGAGCACCTTTGGGATGAATTGGAATGTAAATTGCGAGCCAGGCCTCATAAATGAATAGACACAAATTCCCACAAAAACACTCCAAAGTCTTGTGGATGGCCTTCCAAGAAGAGTGGAAGCTGTTACAATTGCAAAAGGTGGACAATTTAGTATGGATTATTTAATACACTATATGTACAAAAAGTATTTAGTCAAACCTGTTAATGTGTCAATCAAGGTCCCTTATCCCCAGATAAGGGCGATCTTAATGCTTTACTATGCTTCCAACATTTATCAACAAGTTGGGGACGGCTCTTTTCTATTTCAATATGACTATGCATGATTTGCTGATTTAAATTTGGAAGAACTCGACCGGCCCTAACACAGAGCCCTGACCTCAACCCCATCGAGCACCTTTGGGATAAATTGGAACGTAAATTGCGAGCCAGGCCTCATAACTGCTGTACAGAATGAATAGACACAAATTCCCACGAAACACTCCAAAGTCTTGTGGTTGGCCTTCCAAGAAGAGTGGAAGCTGTTACAGCTGCAAAAGGTGGACCGACTCCATATTGAAGTGTATTTACTGTATTTGGATAAAATGTCATTGCAGGTTAGGACAAATACTTTTGTCTATATAGTGTATTAAATAATCCATACTAAATTCACAACTATATCTGACCCTGGACTAGACTACTGGTGCACTCTTATAAATAATACATCCAACCCTGCACACTCAAATACTCCATAGTGCACTCTAATATGTGTATGGTGAGGTTTGTTAATAGTAGTGTGCAGGAGGTTTACAGCTTCTGTAGTCACAAGTATTGGTCACGGTGAGAAATCAGGGCGGGTCTCGACAAGTCTTCACAGTTCATAGCAAATAGTGAAGCGTAGTAGGTACTTTGTAGGTAAATAGTGTAGATTTGTAGACAGTTTGTGATGATTCTGCACTTTAGGAATGTGGAATCCAACACCCCCTTATGAGCTCAAAGCTCCATCTTAGAATTGTATTAAGTGTAAACTAAGAAAAATATTTGAGCACTAAATTTAACGTTGTACTTCATCGTTGTAATGTTTTGTATGATTTGTGTAAAACAATAAAAATTACATGTCAGAGTAACTTTGTCTGATCGCAAGCTAGCTGGAATACCTGAAATTCTTAAATTGTAAAGCAGATGGTTTACAGTGTGCCGAGTGTTTTTCACTTTTTTAAGTGTACTTCTTTTGAGCTGACTAATGCGACACTTTGCCTGAAACCTGAACGACTCCAGCATTCTCTCTGAGGCCGACAAAATGGCAATTTATCCAATTACAGGAAGAAATTCAGGAAGTGGCAAAATTGGATTTGGGAGTACTTTATGCTGGTTCAGGTTCCTCAATCCTGCCTGCAGGTGTCTGAGGCTAATGCGTGTCACCAGACGCTTTCGTACTGTAGTCTGTGTGTGTGTTTGTGTGTGTGTATATATGAGTGTGTGAGTGAGTGTAGTGAAGGGGAAAAGCATCAGTGATATCCTGCAGTAAAAGTGTAGAAGTGCATGGGCTCTCAGTGCAGCATCAGCACGACGAATATGTGATACCGATTCAATTTACAGCACACATATCTGTTTGGATTTTGCCTGGAACCCTTCATAAGCTTTTAATCCCTTTTCGTGCTCGCTGGCATTACTGGTCCATTCCAACACACACACACACACTCAAATACGCAATATGTCTTTCGTTATCTATAGTGACTTTAGCAGATATGAACCAAAAAAACCTCCATATGAACATCTGTGTTTTATTCACTGCGCTGCTGCTTGTACAGCACACTGAGCAACCTATGACGTATAATATAGTGAAGGATTCATTTAATGAATATTATAGTTGATATTATAAAAGGGACATTTATGTAACAAGTCTACAGTGTCAGCATTGCAGTCTCTTGGTAAATTGGCCTGGATAGAAAACAGCTTTGTAGAGCTGCTATATACAGTACAACAAACCTGTTACACTGACGTTTCACAACATTTATTGTAACTATACATTATATATTTATTGTATGATACTGGAACTGGTAATGAATCCAGTGCTACCTCTGCATATGAACGCCTCACCTTAAGAATTTTCTCCTTAAGAACTGAAATTTGGCAATAAATCTTGCTCGCCATGTGAAGCATTTCCGGCATCGAGCGACCGAATTTATCGTAACTGAACGCCGGCTAAGTCACGCAAATGTCCAGCAGCCATTTAAACTTGTTTATGTTTACAGTGGAAAGACAAGCAAAAGCAAGTTTCCTTTTTTTTGTATTTTGTGCAAGATTTAGTAAAATTTAAAGAATGTTAGCAAGGATGGTAGCGAGAAAAATAATAATAAATAAATAAATAAAATGTAAAGCATTTTAGCCATTATTTGTTTTGCTGTTTTAAAATAAACATATATAGATCTCAGGATTGCGCAGTATAGAGTGACATTCTTTTTTTTCAGCACAGAATAAGTGATATAATGAACTGATTTTTGTGAGTTTTTTTTAAACTTCATTCCCATATTCTGGTAGTGGTAAAATTTACCCTATACTGTATAAAAGTAATGATAACTTATGTTCTACTTGACATTTCCAAAAAACCCAAATACACAGTTAGAAGTCTGAAGCCTCCCCGTTAACACACACCATGAACGCTACTACCGTACTGTATATAAGCACACGTATTTTTAAAATCGTCATTAACCTATGCTGAGTTACCGGCACGTGTTGGGCCACGAAGCAAAATAGCTTATAGTGAATGATCCTTTTAATGAGGGAGGAAAAAGCATATATATTGTTCATATTATAAAGGAGGCATTTATGTTACGTTCATGGAAGGAGTCTTTAGTATCAGCACTTTAATTTCCTGGTTAATTGAAAAATTGTTTCTTTTTTTTTTTCCATCTTATTAACTTCAAGAAAGAGGAAAAAGAGACCTGGATAACAAACCACTTTTATAGCTGCTATATATAAAACAAACCTGTTTAACAGACGTTTCACAACATTACTTGTAACTATAATTGGATTAAAAAGTACTACATGTTCGTTAATGACTCAAAAAATTTACATCTTTGCCAGTTGCTATGATGTGAGAAGAATGAAATGCTTTAGGACATGAAAACCGGTGGTAACTCGGCTTCATCCAGGCAATGTTGATTTGGAGTGCCGTGCTTTCAGGGGTCAGTGCTAATCAGTGGATAATCACAATTAACAGTTGTAAACAAGATGCAGCGCTTATCTAGGGAAAGCACTGCATGTAAACACCCACACACACACACACACCTCAAAATGACTTTCGATAAGAGGGTCGTTTTTAAATATTTTGAAGGAAAAAAGGGAAGTATCGAGCAGAATTTATTTTCACTCTCTTTATTTCACTGTGTGTGTGTGTGTGTGTGTGTGTGTGTGTGTGTGTGCGTGTGCGTGTGCATGTGTGTGCGCATTACTGATGTTCAGACTTTGTCTAAGGATCAATCCAAAGTGGGTTTGAGTGGCTAATGGAGATTACCCAAGGTGTGGCGTGGAACTTTTCAGGCCTCCCCGCTCTCCTGTGTGTATTGATCTGCAGCAGCACAAGGATGTTTAAGAGTGACAAAGAGGCATCTATACAAAAAAAAGAAAAGAAATACAAAGATAAATAATGAAAACACAAAAAGAACATAGAAAGAAATCCCATAAGAATCGTTACTATGGTAAACTATTGCACATTAGTATACCATAGTATTACCATGGTACTTCAGACATTACCATGGAGGCATCATAGGACTTTAAAGGGTACCTTGGTAGGTACTCTGGCACCTCAGGTACTGTGGTACTGTGACATTACTATGGTGTGTACCTCAATGTACTTTGTTGAATACCAGATTAATTTGTTTTACTTTTACTTTATATTTTTCTATTAATATAGTAATTTTTATCTGGATATTTTTGGGTTGTGGAAATGAATCATTATAGTTTTTTAAATTATTTCTTATGGGGAAATTTGCTCTGAGATAAAATGGCATCCAGGAATCCCCTCATGATTTGAAGGCACAGAGACAACCTTTCACTGTGCGATTCACTTCCTTAAGGCGTGGTTACGGTTTTTGGCCACATAATGCCAGTGTTGTCTCAGATTTATTTAAGTGGATCGGTATGCTTTATATTGTATATTTGTGTTAAAGGCTTATAAGACTTACTTTGTCTGACTTACGAACAAATCCGACTTACGAACATGCTCCTGGAATGGAACTCATTTGTAAGTAGGCAACAACCTGTTTTATGATATGTGCATTATATTATTATTATAAATATTATGGTACTGTGAAAATAACCATAGTACTATATGGTACAGGTTGTTGGACGTAGAGGTGGTCCCATCAAGACGTCATCATAGCGGACTGTCCGATCACAACACACAACATGGCACAGGTTTTACGCTGGATGCCCTTGCTGATGCAACCCTCCCATTTTATCCTGGCTTGGGACCGGCACTGCATCCAGTGGCTGGGGTTTGGGCAATGGGAGTAGTGTGGGAACAGCTAAAGGACTAAGAACAACTACAGCATATGGCACTGGTAAAATTGTACTACCATGAAACCTACACTACGGACCTAAAATGTCTTTTTGAATGAAAGATGGTGTGGAAACACTAATGAGACAGCCTACCTGGAGGAAATTGGAAATCTGGAAAACTCCTCATTAACAACCTCCTCATTAATATCAGCAAGACAAAGGAATTGATAGTGGACTTCAGTACAAAGCAGGAGTGGAACTACCAGACCCCCCGTCATCAATAAAAGCCTAGTGGGGAGAGTGGATAGCTTCAGATACCTCGGTGTTCACATCATGCAGGATCTGACACATCAACACCATGGTGTAAAAGGCCCCGGCAGCATCTCTACCATCTCAGACACTTGAGAAACTTTAATTTCTGTACCATAGAGAGCATCCTGACGGGAAACATCTCAACCTGGTATGGGCACAGAACCATGCAGGACAGACGATCTCTACAGAGGGTGGTGCGATCAGCTGAGTGTATCATCCTTACCAGACTCCCAGACCTGCACTCAATCTACAGGTAGCGGCGCTGGACCAAGGCCAGGAAGGTAGTGAAGGACCTCAGACACCCCAACAATGTACTGTTCTCTCTGTTGCGGTCTGGAAAATGCTTCCGCTCCCTGAAGGCCAACACAGAGAGACTGAGGAGAAGCTTCTTCCCGCAGGCTATACAGACTCTCAACCAGAACTCCACATAGGACCAAACAATCTGATCTGCTTTCTTTGTTCTTTCACACAATAAACACTCTCCCTATTCAGACACTACTCATCACTTTGCACATTTAACACATTTAACACATTTACACACGGCCTATAAGTTGCACTCCTCTGAGACTTTGCACACTGCATGTGATTGGACATTGCTCATTTTTCACATAAATGAGGACTAACTGCATTAATTTATCCTGCATAACCTATACACTCAACATCTGATAAAATTCTATTTCAATTCTATTTCAATTCTTATAACATGAACATGTTGTACATTTTACAGCTAAAGTTTTTTATATTTGTATCATTTTCTCTTATTTCATATTTAATTTCTTTATTTTAGGTCACTGCCAGTGTGCCTGTGTATGTGACAAATAAAAATGTTATTTAAATTTGGAGATAATTATTTTATTTTTTTTTAGCAATGGTGGCCAAATGAATCAAGCCTAACTGAATCATAACATTAACAACTATTATTACTGTTGTACACAGTGTAGAATAGTTAGTCTAATAATAGCTAGCCGTTAAAGAGCTCGGGATGATAGAGCTCGGGAGATTAGTGAACTTCAACAGAAATTGCTTAAAATGTCTTTTTTCTTGCTTATCACCATAGCATGGTGTCACTTCACACCAACCGACACAGGGGCGGCCACCATCATCCTGTTTTGTTTATACATAATAATCGATGCTAATGTGTTAATGTTATGTGGTGTTAATCTTATGGCTGTTGAACCAAAATCTATTTCATCAAGGTTAAAAAAGTTTTCCCTACACATCAATATTGTACTTTATTCTGTTCAGATTTGTACCATATAAACCCAATCATGTCCATGTTCCAAGTTTAAACACTACAAAATGTTGAAAAGTTCAAAAGAGGGGTAAACACTTATGCAGTTTGCTGTACATTTCTGGAGAGAGGTACTCAATCAAAACAAGTTAGGTATAATTATGAATTGTTAATGCTAAATTTAACTGTGTTTTAGTGATTTACATTTCTCACTCAACTTCCAAACGAGAGCACATCACACTCAAGGGAAATAGAACTCGCGTACAAGCCGAAAACCTATTTACAAATGAATAGCCGAGTAAACATTTACAGCCTGGCTTACTTAAGATGTCAGGTGAATAATTTAAAGGTCTTTGGCTGTCCAAGTATTTTCAAGGCTGTAAGGATGAGATGTGACTTTCGGGTTTTATGGCTTAATGGTGTTGTATTACTGTGCAGTTTGGGTGTCCTCTATGTTTGTCTCTCTCGCTGTTTGTTATTTGGAAGCAGTTCTTTGGTAGACACTTGATATTAAACTGATATGACACGTGTGCTCTTCATGAGGTTGGGGGGGGCAAAGCTAAGTAAACAGGAAGTGGTAAGATTGTATCAACACTGCTTGTTTGCTTTTGCAAGAAAGTTTTAATTTTACTTTAAATAGTAGATCATTTATTCAGAATGATTAATTATTCATTTATTGTCTATACCACTTTATCCTGGCTTGAGCTTATCCCAGGAGGGGCATGAGGCAAGGTACCCCCTGAACAAGTTGCCAATTCATCGCAGAACACACGCACACCACGGGTAATTTGTAAACACCAATCAGCCGAATCTGCATATTTTTGGACTGTGGGAGGAAACCGGAGTACCCGGAGGAAACCCACCACATATGGGGAGAGCATGCAAACTCCATGCAGGATTCGAACCCTCGACCTTGTAGCTGAGAGGCCACAGTGCAAACCACAATGTGACTGTGTCGCCTAGAGTGAGTATAATTAAATTTAAATATTAAATGTATTTACATGTCACAATACAAATACAAGTACAAAGGTCATGATCCAAGTTTCACAGATTGTAAAGCACACATTTATATTAAAATTAAATTAATACACGTGTACATATATTTCTGTAATGCTTCATGTAATCTAAGTTTAATTATTATTATTATTATTATTATTATTATTATTATTATTAATAATAATAATAATAATAATAATAATAATAATAATAATAATAATAATAATACAATTATGTAAAAAAATCTATTAAAAACTTGGGTCGAAATATGTCAGAATGGCAGGTATTAAATTTCTGTGTACTTGCTATCTCCATTAAAAGTTTCCAATATCTCAAAATAAAGATTATGGTCTTCGTGTATAGTCTATGTTTCCTGTGTGATTCAGCTAATGCCAGATTTAGATTTTCCTGTGTTTTTAGCCCAAAGCTTGACGTGGGCAAAAAAGAAACAAAAAAAACACTTGTCAACAAAAAACACTGTCAGCAACACACCACATAACATCACCACAGTTGTATTACATGAACAAATTATGCTCCTTCATGTTTTAATTTCCCTATTACAGAATAAAATTTGGAAATCTATGTTACAGAGGTGATAACTAATACATTTTCACATTAGCAAACACCACTCAGACATTCCAGGAACTCCGCTGGGAGTTATTTGCCACATCCCCCGTAAGGTCTTGACCTCACTCTAAGCCATTTCTACATGTTTGGGCCATTAAAGGAGTTCCTGGGAGGCCAGTGTATCAGACGTGAAGCAGGCAGTCCGATCCTGGCTCTGATGTACTGAGAAAACGTTCTACCTTGATGGTGTCCAAGTACTAGTGAAACACTGGGATAAGTGCTTTAGTGTAGCAGGAGATTATATAGAGAAATAAAGAGAGTTTTTACTCTCAGACCTGTGTTCTGTTATTCTGTACAATCAAAAGTCCCGATTTGTCTTGAACTCCCCTAGTATATTTCAGCAAACTACCCTTTCTCTCCCTCCATATCAAAGAGATCATATCGGTCACACTTTTATCCACTGAGAACAAGCATCAATCCACATGTCTTTCCTTTCCCAAAACTCGGTCAGGTTGTCATGGTGAGTATATTAACTTATTTCATGGAAAGGTATCATGGTGTCCATACCACATCATTTTCCTTCAATACAACATCTGACAAGGTTTCGAAATCTTTCCTAATAAATCCTCCTGCCCCTTTTAACAGAGCCCTCCAGCTATTTTGTGTTTTGTGGAAAAAATTATGACCTCTAATTTGCTTCCTCAAGGATAACAAGGCTGTCTCTTTTATTCAGGGACTGGAGCTGAAGCAGATTCGGTTTTCTGTATTTCAGACAATGCTCAATCTTCTACAGATTTTACACCCTTGAAGATGAAATAACTTAAATGGTGCAACAAAAAAAAAAGTAAATGGAGGCGCATGCTCGCTTTAACGCATCATCAACCAACTTCTCGTGATGCTTATTGACATGAAATACGAACGGCGTGTTCCGCACGAGTTCTTCACGGAGGTAAAATGAAGCGTTTTCAAAAGACACACAATTTAATGAAGTGCTTTTCAGGACCAAAACAGACTTTGATGGAACTGTTCAAAGAACTACACCGTTATTTTGCTCTCAATAGCAGTGACATTTGATACGGTTTGAAATTCAGTGCTTGACTTAATGGATTTAGATTTCTTTTTTATTTTATGTGTATGTCAGCTGTGCAAACTGGCTGACATTTACCGGGAGTGTCTTGTTTTAAATTCCCCACGCCGACTCTGAGTGCACAGGGTCAGTCAAGAGTTATTATCTGGAAAAAACAATAAGAACATTTACATCACACCACTTGGCATGATTCGCTTCTTAAGGCTGTGAAAATTCTTATAATCATACAGGACACTTCTTTGTGTAGACTAGAAATAATATTGATATGCGGCGGGAGCCAAAGATATTGAGACAAAAGTGAATCATTTTAATGACATTCCATTTTTTAAAATAATGACAATCAAGGTAGTAACGATAATTTGTTATATTATGCAAATAAATTACTACACGACAATCAATATTTAGCCTTTTATTTTTCAAAGCCTGCTGGATCCGACTGGACAAAGAGTCAAAAAGACGTCTGTAGTACTCTGCTGTCCCTGACTCTGTCCATGCCTGCTTAATTGCTTACTGAAATCAAGTACAGACATTTGCCCAAGGAGTTCACAATTCACTTGGGAGTTCCCTAGTTTTAGCCATTTTTGTGCAGAGGTGGACACACCGACTTTAGAAAATAAAAGTCCTGTCACATGAATGGATGTATTCATCCAATACATAAACCAGCTGATTCTAATTATGCAACAGGTAATTAGTAAATAGTTCTGACCAAGTAATCTGATTGGACAAGAGGCATTCCATGAGTGGTGATAATGCAGCATAACAACACTCAGATATTTGATTATATGTATCATACAAATGTTCTAACTATCGTTAATTACATAAACTCATGGAGAAAACGCAGAATGGCTGAGAGTAGGTCTGTATGGTCAACTGTACTGAGGAGAGAGACGCTGCCTGCCAAAAAACAGTCAGGGAAGCACTTTTAGCAAGAACACACATCTGATAACATTTTATCATCTCAAACAATACGCTGTCTCTGCAGTAATCGCTTTTAAGTCGTTCGGAATCGCATCTGAACCGTGTTGTTCTGTTTAAGGTAAACGCGAGCTACAAAGCTACTTTACTGTAACTACCGTCTAACACAAGGCTGAATCCCAAATCGCACTCTAACCCCGGGTCAAGGGCACAACTTGGTGTGTGGAACAAGGGATTGTACACCCTACATAGCACACTAGCATTCCATTTAACATTATTTGGTATTCGACCCCAGAACCCGAAAGTTAACAGAGCTGATATTCTAAAGTGCAATAAGTGGAAATATAAAGTAAATCTTGTAAGTTTCTCAGGATTGTCCACCACCTCCATGGTTTATTCTCCTCACCTTTTTGCTACAGAGTACTGGGAAGAGTTTGAAACTACTTTCACTCCTGTTCATTACACTAACTGTTGGTCGGCAGCTCTGCTAGTCGCAGTTAGTTAGTTCAGCAAAGCGTGGTAGGATTTCTGTTTGAGGAGCAAAATAACTGGTTAAATAAGGAAACAAAGTAAAATCTGTTGATAATAAATTGTGTTTGTGGAACTGTTTTATAAAATAAATATCACACTCAAGGTCGAGCTGTTGTGCTGGATATCAACACTGATTCTGATTCTCTTCATGTGATATTGCTTAATTATCACAACTCTTTATCCAGATAGAGTTGAACTGATTAGTGGAATCACCTGTTCTGTGCACAGGGAGCGCTATAATACATGACATATTTTCTCCTAATCCTTTTTTTACCACCACAATACAGTTGAAAATAACAATAGCATGTAAAACATAAGGTGAATTAAAATTTTTTTTAAATTAAATCTAAAATATTTAATGCATTAAGTCTGGATATTGACCTATTTACTGACCTATTTAGAATGAACAAGAATAAGTCAAGCTTAGGATGTACAGTAACACCCTAAAATGCTTGTTCATTTATACAAATTTGAATCAAAGACGTGGTTGTAACCTGTGAAGCACGGCAGAGGAAAGTATGCAGGTTAAACTGCTAAACTTTTAGCTTAGCCTTCATTTCTATTCATTTAACTTGAGACAGAAATGATTATGAATGACCACATTGATTTGCTTTGCTTAAATTTATAATACTTAACATGCAAGACATGGCATCCGTCAATGCTAAATTCAGTCACTCAGCCTACTATTTCATCTCGACCCTTCAATTAAAAATGTAGATGTGCTTCACAGTGAGTGCTTCAGTTAGTATCTGGCTTTTTGCGTTCACTCGTAGTTACAGCCTTCCTCTATAATGCTCAACAGTACTGTTTTATTCCTAATTCTGTTTCTTACGTTTCTGCAGCTCAGACTCTTATTATTCTGCTTGCATGACTATAATTTTGTTTATCATATACAATTGTTATTTCTAGCCTTTATGTGCTGGCATTTGAGTTTAGGCCTATTTGGCTTTGTTATTTTCATCAAGTCTGTTGTGCTCAATTACCGGCTACAAGAGCAGCCATTTCCGCCTTTTCTACCCACTTATCTTTTCTCTTGTTCTCTTGTTGTTTCGGCTTTTCTTTTGATTCGAGCCATGCATTCTTTTACATCTTTAAATAGCAGTCCTTCGATACTTTCATCAGTGATGTGCTTTCAGAAAGCAGATTGAAAATATTTGTGTGAAAAAGCTAGCTGTTCTTCACTACTACGCCGACTAAGTGAAGGTGTTAGCCTCCCAGGGGTTAGCTTTGCTTTGTTCCGCACATTAAGCTTTCCTCAGGTATACGGCCCACTGAGCATCATCAGAAGAGGTGTTGAAATGTTATTTGAAAGGTTATTAAGTACCCATTGTGCCTCTGCTACAGTACGTGGGTTTACTTAATAATATTACATGATACACTGGTAAAATTTTAAGTGCATTGCGAAAAGCAGTGTAGCACAGGGACTGTGCAAGGATTGCAAGGACATGTGATCTTTTGAACTTTTGCAACTTATAATTTTCCAATAATTGGCAAAAATTTTTATTTGCCATAAAATTCCAATTGTATTAAAACAAATGAAATAAAAACCAAGCAGCACAATTAAGAAGAAAAGTACACATCCACAATCCATAATATTAAAAATAAATAAAGAAACAATTCCAGACTTTGTTCATTCACTTATAAATTCTATTATTTATTTTGCCTATTCTTGTAACATTAGACTTAGAAGACGTGTTTGTTTGTTTGTTTGTTTATTTATCTATAATATGTTAATTTGAAAACAAACAAATAAATACATGAACAAATAAATAAATAAATAAATAAATAAATCCATCCATCCATCCATCGATCTAGAAAGCAGAGGCTGTGAAGGCCAATGGTGACCATTGTACAGTATTTATTCCCATTTTGTATGACTGTGGTACACGCACATTCACACATGGGCAAGCTGGAAACGCCAGTTAGCCTAATTTGCATATCTTTGGACTGTGGGAGGAAACTGGAGAACCTGGGGGAAACCAACCAAGCATAGGGAGAACATGCAAACTCCATGCACACAGACCTGACCCAAGAATCAAACACAGTACCTATTGTGAGGCAGCAGTGCTGAGCCACTAAGACACATGCCTACTGTATATAAATAAATAAATAAATAAATAAGAAAAAATAAAACTCCTGTACATTAGAAATTAGTTTCCCTTACAGAAATACACACCTCAATCAACATTCTAAAATATAAAAAATAAATAAAAGTTTTTTCTTTTTCTTTTTTTTGCTTATTTGAAATATTTTAGTATGTTAATTGTGGTGTGCTTTTATATTGTTGTTGTTTAATTTGATCAATTAATTATTTAATTTGTTCATAAAAAGAAACAAATAAGTATCATCTTAAAATAGTCATAATTTGCAGCCTGACTTTTTTGAAAACCACCACCATCACCACCAATAATAACAATAATACTAATTTCTTTATGTAACAAGAGTATTTTGGAGTGAAATTATTTGTTTGAAATTTGCAGCGGAATTTAAAAAGCCCAAAATACATTTTTGAAAGTTTCCTATCTCTCCTTGCCTTGCTTCCCACTGATAAAAATAAATCAAAAAAAGAAATAAGCTACAACTGCTAATGACACCACGCTACAACTAGCATTAGGCCACACATCTACATTTTCAATCACAAGGCGGTATTAGCAGCTGTGTTCTCCTCATATGAGTGCTCGTTAGAATGAGTAATGAGGTCCAGAGCCCAACAGTAACCTGATCTTCCCCATGACCAATCCAAGGTTTTTTTTTTTCCTTCCCATTTTTTTCTGCAAGGTGGAATAGAAGGATCGACAGATGGAGGTTTTGTGCACTGTAGTTGGCTCTTCGGTTCAGTTCTTAGCCCAGCTGCTCTTTGGTTTAGAAATACTCCGTTTAAATAGGCTCGCTCATTCAGTCAGGTTGGCCAGGGCCGCTTTTCGTACGGCGTGTACAGCCAACACATCACGTTACCCGTGCCAGTCCCTGGAACGATTCAAACTGACTACAGAGCCTCAGTCCAATCCTGGAGGACCACCAATCAGTCCACAGTGTTGTTGCGCTCCAGGTCCCAACACCTCAAAGCCAAATAATCAATATTCTCCGCTTCTGATTATCTGGCGCAAAAGCAACAAAGAAATGGAACATCCGGAACATTTGTACTATTACTAACTGCCAAGGAGGGAAGGTCAGAGGTGATTGTTGCACAAGTATTTGCTTTGCATTACATTAAAAAGTTTGTGATGTAAATGGATTTGTTGGTTGTTGTATTTTTTATAGAAGTTGTTATTCAACTCTCTCCAGACACAGGATTTATTTGTTAGTTCATGAAAACCATTGCGTTGAATGTTGCATTAAAGTAGTGGAGATGTGATTGAAAATATTAGACTCAAAATCCCAGAATGCAGTGCAGGTACAGCAAAGGCAGCAGGTGCTCAGATTCATTTGAGTAAGAAAGATGAAAGGACTAATGCGGCGCTGCATCAATCTCTTTACTGGGAGATAAACCAAGGGCTAAATCTTACTGCATGACCATGAACAGATAGTTAAATGGCATCGTGGGTAGTGTGGGAAAAGCATATTCATAATTTCCTACATACTTCATGCCATAATAAGACTTCAAGGCCATTTCTGTTGTATAAATCAATTCGGGCTGTAATGTAAATGTTCCTCTCTAGGCATGCTGATAGGAAAGTTATTAAAACAGTACCTTCCTTTTTTTTTTTTTTTTTTTCTACAGAAAGAAAGAGGCGATTTAAACATCCCAGAGGTCATAAAGTTGTTAAATTTTGAGATGTACATACATAATGCATGATGAGTGTCTAAAACCTTGCCTTTTGAAAACTGGATTTTTATTATACTTTATAATATAATAACCCCAAAATAAAATGAAAGATTATTATGTTTTCATCACTAATGGAGTTAGAAAAATAGTTAGCATCTATTATTATTATTATTATTATTATTATTATTATTAAAAAGTCTAGAACACCCACACACACACACAAACTTGTCCACCCATGCAAATGAATGTGTTAGTGTACTTTTCTTTTTGTATGTATGACAGGTAAACAGAAAAAAAAAATAAAAAGTTATTCTACTTTCCGCTGACCTTCTCTCAGCTCAGTGCTGTGTCTATATTTTGTCATAGTTTTGATGGCAGCTCGTTTGCCATGTGTCAGCAGCTCAATAGTGTGTGTAGCTTTATGACTGTAATGAAATTCCCATTTACATATCATTACAGTCAGAGCCGCGGCGAAAAAGAGCCGTGATGCATTAGTGACGCCGTATAGCATGACTTGGCATTCTGGCTGAAATGCTACCTCTGACTAAACACCTTCATACAAGCTATTCAGGATGGTTATTTAAAAATTAATACTGTATATGAATAAATAAATAAATAAATAAATAAATTAATATCCACACCACCCCCCAAAATATGAAAGCCGATGTATCTGCAATTACTGCTTCCGTGCTCGGATAAATCGGCTAAAGTGATTCTGGATAAAATGGGTATTTAAATCGATAGGCTGAAATTTGTACGCATAAATTATGAGCTCCACATAAAGAGAGCTGTGAGAGTAGTTTGTCCTTCAAACCATAAGCACGATATCTGTACAGCGACCCGCACCGATCTGTTTCAAAGGGGTGATGGATTA
>JAQMYG010000002.1:3081991-3107124 GCA_030014215.1 Clariallabes teugelsi
TAGAATGTAGAAAATAAATCACTAAACAAAAACAAAGAAATTTGCAAGTGACCCCAAACTTTTGAACGGTAGTGTATGTTTAGAAAAATTATAACACATTAAGGTTTGTAACAACTGAATTATAGGCAGGTAATAAATTAAACAACATTCATTTATTAAAGATAATAAGTAATTGAGGTTAAACTGTTTTGTATGGTGCATATTGTATAATATTAAAAATATATAATAAAATTTTGAATTAAATTTATTATAAAAAATACTAGAACAGGGGAAGGATCCTATAACTTAAATTAAAAATGTATATAAAAATTGTTTTCTATATACAGTATACCTACGTACATTGTGGTTATTGTTATTCATGTACATTGTAAAATAAAGAAAATGATTTAGTTATATATTGCCACAATGATTCCAAAATCCAAAATGATTCCAATGATTCCAAGAATTTGAGATGGTAAAATGTTGCAGGATTTTTTTCTTTTTCTTTTCGTACATTGGAAGGCAGCACAACATCCTGTGTGGGACGACTGAACAATTTGCCAATTTCGTTTAGACTTGTAACAAAATAAAAAGAATTGTACATATATAGTATATATAAAACTTTAAAGTTGGCATGTCTGTAGATTGAAGATATTTGCGAAAAAAAATATTTGGGGGAGTGGCATAACAACATGAGTAATACAACACGTCAACATGTTTTTTTTTTGGAATTTTTGTCTGTCTGTTTGTCTGTCTGTTTGTTTGTGCATATATCATGTAAAAACTACTGAAAGAATTTTAAGAAATTTTCACAGATGTGTTTGACTGAGATTGAGGTGACATATAGGCTTTGTTTCATTGCAATCAGCTCATGGGAAGAGAAGAAATGCTACCTTGAAATTTTAATAGAAAAACCCTTATATCATAAAAAAAATATTGACCTTGAAAAATCATTAGTTCATCTAAAATTTTTAACAGATGGTGCTGTACATTTCTTAACACGCACTTATAAGTGTGCAATTGAAATCTCCTTAATTAAACGCAATCTCACACACATTCTTCATACTTCACGGTAACACGTAAAAAGTTTAGTTCATCTCAAAATTCAACAGATGGCGTTGTGCTTTTTTTTATAAATGCTCTTATGAGTGTGCTATTAAATTCCACGCGAACAAAGTCACAGGCATATTTAGTATAATAAAAAAAAATCAACCTTGAAAATATCATTAGTTCATCTCAAAATTCAACAGATGCTGCTGTACATTTTTTAATACACGCTTATGAGTATGCAATTAAATTACATGTGAAATAAGTCACGGGCACATCTAATATATAATCATATATAATCATAATAATTACAGAATTACAATTCAAATCAAATTGGTAACTAGTTAACGTTATAATATTGTATTGGATGAGCCCTGAAGATTCCCGTCCCTTATGTCCCTTAGATAGACAGATAGATAGATAGATAACTATAAGTTTTTATTAAAATCCTATACCATTAATATTCAACGAGCAAACAATTCTATTTGCAGAAATTATAGCGATCAATGGGTTATCAACTGCTACAGCACAATACCCCACCACTGCCTTCTGGTTAAAAGGTCAGTTGGGGCTCAGAGCTGTAGTGTAAGCTGTAATTTCTCTTGTCATGCTGCACAAATGTTTGGAAAGTATAAGTGTGTTTTAGAAGAAATGCTATGGGACTGAAGAAATGGCTAGCGTCTCAGTAGGGAGGTTTTTATTCTGAATAGAATGCCGAGTGGTGCTGGGCAGAGCCTAGATAGTTCCCTTTGGGCAATAACTGCTTAGCACTGAAATGTGAACTCATAGTGCTGAAAATTACTTTTACTCACTACATTTCATGCTAAAAAAAAATCTGCTTCCTACATCACTACATTTTCAAACACTACATTTTTCCATAACCCTATATTTTTAAAGTCATTAGGAGACTTATTCCTTAACAACTATGAATTTAACAAATGTGACCAAGAAAAGTGAGATCCAATAGCTATCGCTGTAAACTTTCTACTCTTGTGGATTTATTATAGGACTTCCATGGACAAGTCTACAGGATGGGCTTTAGGACAAAGCCTTTTGTACCTGGTCTTCTAATTTTTTATTCATAGATAACCAAGTAGATTAAAAATAAATAAATAAATAAATAAATAAATGAATAAATAAATACATAAAAGATAAATAAATAAATAAATAAAAGAGAAGTGATCTCAAGGAGTGATCTGACTGGCAGTTATTCATTTATTTATTATAATAATAATAGTACTACTAGTACAACTACTACTACTATTACTACTACTAATAATAATAATAATAATAAAAGTTGTAATCTTTTCAAAATCAGAAACATGGAGTTCAAGTCCAGGACATAATATATACATACTGTAGCTACCTTATGATTAAACATCTGAAGGTTGACATTTACTAATTCTGATTAATTATTTTCCTCAGGCACACAAGGTTGTTTAAAAAAAAACACATAATTTGAAAATCTCTAAATATCCTTCTTTTTATAACTTGTTCAGCTTAGAACATGATTTCTTGGCAAAACATGAGAGTGAACAACCTCATTGCATAGCTGAAACACATGAGACACATCCATAAAGAGCCAACCTTCTGCCAGTCACATAACTTCTATCTTTCACATGATTAGTGAAGAAAAACAAACAGCTGAGCAAAATAGGGGCTGTTGTGAACTACAAGCTCTTGAAGGTCTTTAAAAAAAATGCTGAAGAAAAAAGGATGTTCTTGCTATTGCAGTTCTCCAGCAGTCATGGACATCTGTAATAAGGTGCTGTCATCTGTAGATGCGGTATAACAGAAGAAGCTGATCATGTGGTAAATTGAACTTTAAGTTTGCTTTTCACTATTTCTTATAATCCGTAATATTCTTTCTGTCCATCAAAATTTAACATTTTTTTTTTCTTTTTCCAGTGTGCTGCCACTTAATCACAATCAAATCCTGAGACTGTTTTTTTTTTTTTTTTTTTTTAAAACAAATTCAATCAACACTAATATTGGTACTAAATTGCATATTTACATTAACACAAACACACCTGCAGGCTGATTTATCCATTGTGATGAAACTGTAGATGGTGGCTTTGAAAAAAGGCTTTGAAAAATCCAAATTCATATCTATATACAGTAAGCAAACCAATTTTTACATACTTTGCCAGATTTTGCTATTTACCATCATTGCGACTCAAAAAGAAAGCAAGCACAAAAATATCCTCTAACAGTAGTCCTGGCTAAATCTGTTAAAATGGACGAATCTCATTTTGCGGTGAACGCATTGATATAGTATGAAGAGAAATAAAAAATACCCTAGCTAGGATTTAATATAGATCAACAATTTGACAACTTATTAAATAACATATAATCATATCCATTCATGTTTGTTTTTCTTAATCTATCATATTTTAGTGCACTTGACTAGTTAAATAGCTCAGTGTACTGTAAGATATTAATATTCTATTAAGTTAGCTATTACTTCTTAGCTTTATTATTTAGGGATTCTAGCCACTAAAACGTGTGTGTAAAGCATGCTAGAGTTTAAATTTTCTAACCACTCTAGCTAATACATTTCTTATCTGTCCATTGTCCACATCTGAGTTTGTATCATGCTGGTTAACTATTAGCAGTGTACGTATACTGTGCTAGCTAATGCTTGATTTGAGAGATTAGAATGAAAGCTGATGTTAATTAAATTGAATGGGGCAATGTAGTTTTCTTTAGGAAATTCAGAGGATGTGACTTCTTGTTGAATATGTGACTTGTGACTTGTGGAACATTCAACTATTTCCTAGAGATGGATGTGTTTAGGTAGCGAATGAACAAAAGTGTTAATTTCTTTGTAAATATCCAATAATAGACATCTTATGGTGAGGCTAAACGGACTGACACATTGATTCAAAATAATATATACACTACTGGTGAAAACTTGCTTTTGGTCTTGGTCTTGTTTTAGTCTTGTTTTCCTGGGATGGTCTTTATGAGAGTCAGTTTCATCACGGTGCTTGATGGGTGTTGCAAATGTACTTGACAATTCTGTTCTTGCAAGAACTGCTCCAGAAAGGCTGACCTCTGTGTCTTAAATAACAACTGAATGTAGTTCGTGTTGTTACATAATTTCATAGTTTTGAAATCCCCAGTATTGTTGAAGAATGTAGAAAATAAATCACTAAACAAAAACAAAGAAATTCAAAAGTGATCCCCAAACTTTTGAGGGGTACTACACATGACAAGTCACACCAAATTGGGCGTTTAGTCACGTTTTGGGTAATTTATGTTTGAGTTTGATACCAAGATTATTACTGTATCTCATTGCTGAAAGATGGCCAATGCAAGTATGTTTACAAGGATGGCCTCAGAAACCCCTGAGATCCTATTTATAGAAGATTTTAATGAGGATTCTGTGACATAGTAAGAAAGAGGGAACCCTCACCCTCATCTTGACTACAGACTTTCCCTGCTACCCCTAAAAATAACTCCTCCAGCAGCGTTTGTAACGAAAAATGCACTTTTTCTATCCGAACTTGTAAGTACAGTATCCAGCTTGGATCGTGTTCATTAAAGTGTTTTAATTTGTGCAGAAATTGAAGATAACCTGTCTGCCTTTTGACTTTGCTTGACCTACACATTTGTTAACATTACACCCCATTTTCATCACCGCTCTGCTTTAAATGTGATGATCTACTTCAGCGTTAGAGCTTTATTTAGCTAAGCAACAGCATCTTCAGGCCAGGATGTCGAAATGAACTAGAAATCTGTCTCTTCCTTCTGTAAATCACATACAGATATAATTATCTGTTCATATTCATGTGGTAGAAAGAAATAAAATGAACAACTAACAAAATCACACACAGTAACATGATAACAATACCTGTACTAGACAGGCCGTAAAGTCAATGCTCGTTTGGCCTTTGCTCGTCTCCTTATTTATAGATTCAACCCCTCGCCGGGATGTGGAGCTCTGGAAAAAGTATGCACCTGGTTAATTTGTTCAGCTCAGACTGCTCTAGGTGATCTTACAAGTTGCACGCTAATGAGATCTGCCGTGTTAGCCTGGGGCCCATTAGCAAGGCATATAGCAAGCCTGATGCTCTGTGTAAAACAGTAGGAAAGAAAGTTGCATTGTGTGTAATGAAAAATGTCACGTTCGTGTGTAGAACTGTACGGGATGTGTCAGAGCAGGTGCCGGGACGTGATGTGAGCCGTCTGTGTTGTCCGCCCGAGAAGACACAAGGCAGGAAGACGAATTCGGTGTTATAACATTGCCGGGAAATGTGTATGTTCTCTTTGATGTGTTTCTGTGTGACGGATATGACAAATGTGCAGAGACAGGGACTGGGGCACTTGAGGGGGGGAAAGAGTGAGAGAGACAGAGAGAGTGGGAGAGAAGAAGACAGTACAGAGGAAATTTATGTCTCAACAACCTGCTGAAGTCCAACATGATATGATTTGAAGTGAACGACCCTCCACACATTCACACACACACATATACACACTCACACACTTGATCTTACCTGAGGGATAGCAACTGTTGGATATCTTGCTGGCAAACATCATCTATCACTGTGTCTCCACTAACATGCATATTGAACACATCATGTTTTGTGTGTGTGTGTGTGTGTGTGTATTGACCTGATCCACCTTGGCTGTATTATATGCTCTAAGATATGCAATGATTGATACACAAAGTGAACATGTCTATCCAGAAGCACTTGCTCAAGCAGCAGATTGTTGTTTAAAGCTGTAGGCAGGCTCAAGTGCACTCCGAAAGGAACAAATGAAGGTGACATATTATGCTTTCAAAGATTTCAAAATTTAATATAAGCTATATTTCAGTAAATCCAATTTTGGACTCATACGTATGTTTGGATTACTCATAGGTAAAGATGCAAGAATAAACAGTACTACATTAACACCAAAATAACTACTATTAACTACTAATGACTTCTGGAATGAAGAGGAGAACCCAGCATGGCATGCTGTTATAAGGAAATAATCGACAATGGGTTGGTGTTATGGGTTCTGATGTGAAGCAAAAATCACTGTTACCAAGTGGCAAGTGGTTCATCCATCTTATACCAAAGCAGTTTGTCGATGTTGTTGTTGTTGTTGTTCCTCTTTTAGCCGCTCCCATTAGGGGGTGCCACAGGGGATTGTCAGGTATTTGATTGAGAGTGTTTGACCCTTTCTGACACAAACCTGTCCACTTAATCCAGGGTTGGGACCTTCAATGAGACTGCACTTGTACAGGCCCCAGTGGCTGGGGGATGTACTCGGGCAGACCAGAAATGAACCCGATGAAAATGAACGAAAGTCACAAGTCCACTAGGGAACTTAAGCAGTTTGCCAAAATGTAATTTAATGAAGATTGATTTCTATATATTTTTTTAAATCTCTCCTTATAGAAAACTTTGTATCAACGCTCACACAGTTAAAAAGGTTTAACATTAGTATTATCTGTACAATACTCGGCATAATGTTTTGTAGATTTTGGCTGATTGTGTGTATATATTAATATTTTGCCTAATATTCCACCTAGTTAGTATTTTCTTTTGATAATTTTTTCCTCTTTTTTTGCTAAAATATTTTATTATTAGAATTAAAATGGAAAATTTGGTACTGTAGCACACACACAATTGCTTCAATTAACATTTTGATGTGAAACACTATTTTCACTATCTTTGTCCTAAATTGTATTTTGGACGCTCAAATTGAAGAAGTTTTTTTTATGTGTAGTTTTGTGTTATAACACACCTGATTCCACTCAGCAGGCAATTATCAAGCTCATAACAGAGAGGGTCAATTTTCAGGGTTTCCGAGGACAAGCTGAGAACACGCTGTTGACACAAAACTGCTAGATTTGGAAGGAACGTATGAAAAACTTGATTAGCGTTCTCTGAGTGAACTGCGAATGATTCATGTGAATTAATTATGGTGCTATTAAAACTGCAAATAATGGCATCTTAGCAAGTGAACATATCTGGTATCCAGTCAAATTATCTACAATCACTTAAAGTGAAATTACAACACACCAAATACAGGGTAAATTTTTATGCATAAATTTCTTGCTCTATTGGCAGAAAATGTCCCTAATTTGAATCACTTATTTCTTGAAAGAAACAAAATTATCTGCTAATAGAAATGTTTAACAATCTTATATTTGTTATATGTTGTATTTGTAGTCTTATATTAAGAAATTGTAGATATATTATTCTACAATTTATCTTTTAAAACTTGTATTTATTGTAACATAATTTTCAAAGTTTATAAGTAATTTTTCAACATTGGGATGAAAAAAGGGTTAATATATTTAAAAACTTTGTTCTTTGTTAATACATCATGAAATACAGTAAGTACGAATTTTAAGTGTTATTTAAAGCTTGTTTACTTAAATTGCAAGTTACTAAGTTTGCAAGCAAAATTTTCTTGTTCTATCAGCAGTTACTGTACTTTTGCTAATTTTTAGGAATATATTCCTTGAAAGAAGCAAAATCTACTGCAGGTAGAACAAGAAAATTTTGCTTGCAAACTTAGTAACATTTGAATAGAAATTTGCTTAATAATATTATATTTGGTTCGTTGTGAACTCATTTTAATAAGTAGGTCTGGCTAGAGTAAAGAAAATTTCACTACCTAAGATGCAAGCATTCTTTGCAGTATGGCCTTGTCACCACAATATCAGACATATAGAAAATAAAGAAAGAAAAATCAAGAAATTTCAACTTACTGTTGGAGGTGAGACTTTTGGAACTTTTCATAATGAATTGAGAAATATTTCATGAGGGTGAGTATGTTCAAGCTCAGTAAATGAGCTTTTCATTCTATACATGATTAAACACATAAAACTAAAAGGATTTGAATGATTTATTTTTCAAGGTAAACTCTCACTATGGTGACCTGGGATGAACCAAATGCTGTGATGTTTTTTTTTTTTTTTTCTTTCAAAAATATGCACATATGCTCTTACTGAAGGATTTTTTTTTCTATTATTATTTTAACTGGAATTTCATCTACATATTTGTAAATGTTATCATTTCAATGCATAAGACAATTAAAGGCCTCTCAATCACAGACTCCTAATATATTAGTTGTAGGTAAATTATAAGCATTTGTGTTTGTTTCTTCTTAACATTCCTTTTTAACACTTTGGATTCAGGCTGCTAGAAAAAAAAATAAACCCTTTCTTTGTTGTTCGGAAAAAGGAAGAATATGTACCTACATACATCACATGAAATACGGCTTGTATTCTATTTAATGCTAAGCTGGTTAATTTATTCTTCTGCAGTAAAAGATTGAAATGTGTGTGTAAGTGTATGTGTGTGAAAGCGTTTGTGTGTGTGTGTGTGTGCCCTTGTTCTAGCAACAGATGCTGTGAATGGTTGTTATTTTTGTGAGTGCGGCGCAGTCAACGAGCATGAAAATTCATTTAACAGAATGCAATGAAAGAGAGATGCAAAGAGACACGCTCAAAACAACAAAACCAGAAGAAAAAAAAAGGAAAAGAAACCTCTCAGAGGCGCATAATGGAAATTGCATAGAGGCTGAGACGTGCTCTTGTGCAGACGCCTGTGAATGCTCACGTTGACTAGCACAAACAAGCTAATCGCATCGGTGTGTGTAAAGACTGCATTATGTTCTCCATCCAGTTATTACACTTCAGTGGAGGAACACTACGAGCAGAGAACCGTTCCATATGTGTGTGTGTGTGTGTGTGGCCGCGAAGGACAATCATCAATCTCTCAGAAAACAAAGCAGACGCAGCATGAGACCCTTCTGCATTTTGAATAGGCTGAACTAGCATTGAGATGAGACAATTAGCCGCTACTGCGCTGGCTGAACAATCACGCTAGCTCCCTAACTGATCGGCTAACGATACTCCTGTGTGTCGTCTCGTGCAAACGCACACACACACGGAAAAAAATGTCACACTGAGAAACTTCACAAGTCAAGCTGAGCCGCAAAGTATTGAGATGTACGCTATCAAGAATTAGCAAGTATTAGCCAAATTAGCATTCCCATGGTCCTCCATTAAAACACACAAGCCGTCTCAGATCGGGTTCTTCCAGCTGTCTCTCTTCTGCATTTTGGTCTGCCTCAGTGGTCCCTGTGTGTCAGCCGATGCCCCCAACGCCGTAATTAGCTCTGCCAGTCAAGTGTCTCAAATAGGATTAGCCACGCTGCTTTTTTTTTTTTTTTTTTTTTTTTAAAGAACTGGGATATTTTTTTTCCCTTCACAGAGCAGATTTTTGGCGTGGTCCACTACTGGCTCAAATCCGTTGTTGGTGAAGCTCGCTAGGGTGCCCATCATAATCCACCCCAAATCTCATTATTCCAGGAAATCTGGATTAGCATTGTGTTTGCATCTGTGACGCCGTATTTGCTGTATCACAGCCACCCAAAAAAAAAACTAAGCACGTTTGATGGAAAAGAGCACCGCAGGACACAATTATCGATTCTCAAGTTTGTTAGCAAGAAAAGATCGCAGTCTAACCGTGTCAGTTCGACGATGAAACATTTTCCCTTCTTGTGATGAGTGCAACAAATGTTTTTTTCTCTCTCTCTAGAGACCGAGATTAACATAAAATGGATGTCGAGAAGCACTTAATTGTTTATTCAGCCATGTTCAGGCAAAAAAAAATAAATTAAAGAAGACAGAAAGAAAGAAAAACTGAAAAATCCACAGAGCACACTGGCTGTAAACAAGATGCAGATAATCGGCGATTAGAAAAGGAGAAAAATAAAGCGAGAAATATACAAAGTGATGTCAGTTAATTATAATTTACACAACAATGATTCAACAAATGAATTAGCCTTTTAAGCTGAAGACTAATGTTAGCTTTTATTCGCATCACACACCACGTTCTGAAGAGACTGCTCCCGTTGGGTTTCAGCAAATTGTTTAAAATTTCTCTTTATTTTTTTTTCCTATTAATAAACTCATCTGCTGTAACCATATGTCCCACGGTGTCAGAAAGCAGAAGAGATACAGTATGCGAAACTTTAGTTTTATTAAATCTATATGTATGATGAATACATTTGCAGTGTGTATATGATGCACTTGAATGCAAAATACACAAATTGTTGTAATGCATTTAGATTTGCACAAAAGTAGTTTTTTTGTGACATATTATGAAATAATATAAAAGATAAAATATATCTTTTATTTTACAGTGGCACGGTGGCGTAGTGGTGAGCACTGTGGCCTCGCACCTCCACGGCCGATAGTTAAATTCCCCTGTAAGTGTGGAGTTTGCATGTTGGTGTGTTTCCTCATACAGATTAGGTTAATTGGAGTTTCCAAATTGCCTGTAGTGTGTGTGTGTGTGTGTGTGTGTGTGTGTGTGCCCTGCCTGCGATGGATTGGCACCATGTCCTGGACGTACCCCGCCTCATGCCCAAAGTCTCCTTGGATAGGCTCCAGTTCCCTCCGTGCCCATGTGCACAGGATAAGCGGTATAAACGATGAATAAATGAATGATAAAAAGATGTTTGTAACATTTTGTATAACTCATAATGATAGTTTATATAACAGCTGGATGTATAAACATTTTATTTATACTAGAACCTATTGAATATCATAAAACATTTTTTTTTTTTAACTAGGCTTATTTGGTATTGATGAATATGCATTAAAATCATAATGCAGAATAAACATTACTAAAAAGGTGTAGATAAATAGTTATACTAAAACGTTGGCCTCCCAGGAACTCCTTTAATGGTCCACACATGTGGAAATGTCTTGGAGTGAGATCAGGACTGTACGGGGAATGTGGCATTAACTTCTAGTCGAGTCCCTGTAATGCGCAAGTGGTTTTGGGGAATGAATGTGTGTACAGTTAACACTCTCGGATGCGTCTCTTAGGCAAGTTGGCAATAAGCTATCCGTCGAATTCCAAGGATCAGACATTCCAGTCGATGAATGTTCATGGAAATGACTGCATTGGGCTCTGGGATCGTCATTCACAGACATCCGGCCTTTTTCTTTAAACCACACTGTACTTGAATTCTCCATTAGCTTCATCAAAGTCAACCGCCTTTATGTTTTGTTTAAAAGAAAGTCTCAGTTTGACTTGAATGTCAACAACTTCTTATTATAATGGCTGTAAATCATCATCCCATCACCAGGCTGTGTTTTTTGCCCCTAACTCAGTAAGTGGTCAGTTATAAAGATTATAAACTGTGCTACTTTACTGAGAAGCTCGTAAGCATAAACGTCTCTGTCATGTAGACATAAAGTACTAACTGTTAAAGAGCGCTCGGACTGGAGACTCCTTCCATTAGTGTTGAATAAATATCAATTTAAATATAACTTTAAAAAAATTTCAGTCATACTCCGATTTAAAAACATTTGAAATATTTTCATACTTCATTATAGATATATTGCTCGTGTTACTCAGACTTCATTTAAGCCCTGCCCTCCATCCAGCCCGTATTTACATACTAATTATTTTTCCTGCCCTATAGATGAGCTGAGGTCTTTCTGCATGACCGAACAGCCGCGGTGAAGTCTCTAAAAAAGAATTACAGCATGTCAAGAGCAGGATTTGGCAGGCACCTTGTCACCTCGTGCTATTTAACATAACCATTCAGACTCAAATTAATCAGGCAAGTGTGTGAGAAAGGCAGAGACACAGAGCGTGTGAGTGTGTATTAAGCACATCTCTATTATCTTTATTCAGGATCAAAGGCTTATTTTCATGTTTTAATCCTGGCAACCTGCTGGCACTGCAGGCAACCGTTTTTCTCCTCTTAGCTCATGCCGTCAATAGGCATCTGCACTCGCTTTGTTTAAGACCTGCACCCTTGTAGAGCTTTTGAAAGAAAAGCAGCTTGAGGGGGGTGGAATGGCACTTGTTCCTGGACAAAAAAAAAAAAGAATTATATATATATATATATAAGGCTTTTTAATTGCTGTGAAAGTAATCGACAGTTATAATTGAGTATAATAGAAAACACTTATTGAGAAATTCACTAAGCCGAATGCTGGGATTGAGGGATTAGTGTTAGTATTATTGAACAAGCTCCGACGAGTTGTCTGACAAGGTAATGCTAATTAGAATGTGATTAGAAATGTTATTTACTTTCCTGATTCAGTCTCCCTTAATAAACAACATAAAAGACCATAAAGGGCTGACTGGGGAGGAACTGGATGAGGACGTACAGGAGACACATCCAATGCTACACGTTACATCCAATGAGCAGTTTTAGGGCGTTTTCACATCAGGAACCTTCGATCGTTTCTGAGAACACTTGACCCCAAAGTCTGGCTTATTTTGATCAGTGAGAACACAATCGCTCCAGTCTCAGGAACTGTGCACAAGTCCACTTGAACAGGTTGTCCCAGGGAAACTAGAGCATATTCTGGTATGAATCTATTCAGATAAGGAATTCATTACTGTTTAGACTCATAGAACGTGCCAATCTCATCCTCTGACTTACAACCCCGTAGCTGATAAAATCAGCTAAAGGCAAGTGAGAGCATCGACCTTGAAGTGTTTTTCTAAAATATCAGTAATATTGGGTATAGAGAGAAGGATGACTTCATCGTTCTCTTCTTTTGTTGTGTTTAATTGCGACTCACAAACCATGTAGATACTGTACATACTGCCACCTACATCAATCATGCCTAATGTGAAAGGGAGGAAACCGGAAAACCCAGAGGAAACCCACCAAGCGCGAGGTGAAGACGCAAAATCCATACATTACACAGACCCGAAGTGGGAATCGAATCCTTGTCCTTGGAGGTGTGAGGCCACAGTCCTAACCACTACACCACCATGCCGTCACAGACTGTATGCTGTATATATTAATGTGCGTGTGTGTGGGAGAGAGAGGTTTTACATGAAGTCCTAACATTACGTGAAGCATGAGCACCAAATTTAGATCCATCTGGAGGCGAGTGCGTTTCTTAAAACTGCTGGCTGCTCCGTGAAAGTAGAGAAGCAAGGTAACAAGATTAGTTACTGTGGATTTGAAGCTGTAACATTTCATATTGGTGGAGGTTTGTAGTGCGTTTGATCACCTAACACGCGATTACGTTTCCCGCACGTGGATTAGGTTTTTTTTTCTGGTGAGAGGCCTCGTATGTGAGGTGTGTCCCAGCACTGTAAGAGGCTTAACGTAGAATGTAGCCATAATAGCATTAGTTTTCCCTGCCGTTTCACGTCTAAAAATCAGATTTTTTCCCCCCAAAGTTTGTCATACATGTGCAAATCCGTGGATGTAATACGGCTCAGGCACTCTTAAACCTCTTTCCTTTAGCCACATGGAGTTCGCAGGCTTTGATCATGCAGAGGAGGAATGATAGACCTATCCTGTTTCCACTATGTGTATAAATATATAGTATGTGTGCTTACAAGGAGAGGGTGTAAGGGCACACACACACTTACACACTGTTTAGAATTCATTGGTTAGTCCGGCTCTGTCCTTGCTGCTGTTCGACATTGATATTGCTGACGTGCAGAATAATACTGTCGCATTCTATAGCTGATATTTCCCCGATATGTAATTTTGGAGCATATGGAATAATAATGTGAACACACACACATCTCTCTCTCTCTCACACACACACACACACACACACACACAAACTGCTAGCTCAGCAAAGTAATTGAAACTGCCCAGTTCTAGGAGCAGATTCTTAAGTGTGCATTCTTCATAAGAGTATTTTTTGTTTTTCTTCTCAACACACTCACTCACACATACATGCACACGGTATGCAAACACAGCACCATCCAGACATAATGCTAGTACAGTATGTGTGTTTATTTGTCTAAGAGTTGAGAGCAAAAGTTTGTATTCCTCCAACATGTTTTACATACGTCCTGAACATTTTTCTGTCATTTCCTATCATGCATTATGTATTCATACTGTATACACATTTTGCATGAGGTCACAATACCGTGCTACACTTATGCACTAATCCCAACTTATTTGCACTTATCTGAAACACTGGCCTCCCAGGAACTCCTTTAATAGCCCAAACATGTGGAATTGGCTTGATGTAATATCAGAATGCAGTTCAACGGTAATTAAATCTGCAATCTCAAGCAAGTATAAATGATTGAGGTCTGTTTTCCAACTAAAGACATTCAAGCAATGGTTCAACATTATACTAATGAGAAATCTGGCATACACAGAATGAGGCCATTGATACAAAAGCTGGACTTGAAGTCCCTGAATGCGATGCAGCTATATAGTAAGATTACCAGGTGGGTGGTGTTGCAATAAAGATGAATTAAAACAATAACACACTGCTGTATCATCATTTATACAAAGAGATCAAACAAGGAAACTAAATCTCACTGCAGTACTACTGTACTGTACAAAGACAGATTTTTTGTTGTTGTGATTGTTATTGTTTTTTGTAAACGTAAGCTACTGTTAAATGAAAATAGGGCAAGATGAAAGGTGTGAAACTTTTGTTACAAAAAAAAAAATCACAGTTGAACGTCATGTGTTATGATAATACAGGATATTGATACGGATCAATTAAAAAGTCGTTCAGGGTGGATTTGTCTCTCCATTTTTTGTTCTATAGATATAATTTTGAGATCTCAGGTCAGCACTGATGATGCGTTCGGTTGATTCTTTAATATAAACTAACCGTTTACCGTCTTTAATATTAACGCCGCCGTGTGTTCGAGGGCAATCCGGGAGGCCGAGCACCCTGTAGGTCTGAAGAGAGATATCTTGAGAAGCCCTCACAGTCGACACTCGTCGAAGTTTACCCTTTTGAGCTTGCAGTCGAAGTCACACACTTACCTGCGGGGCTTCGGGTGGATAAACAGCCTGAGTGTTTGAGAGAAGAGCAGCCGTGCCTCTGTCAGCTCGTTTTTGAAAGCAGACTTTTGCTTCTAAGATTCGAAGCAGCGTGAAGTAACATACAGACCTACCGTCATCCTGAACATCTTCTCTCTCTCTCTCTCTCTCTCTCTGTCTCTCTCTTTTCCCCCCAGGTTAGCAAGTCGTCTTGCTAAAACATCCCGGCTGTCTTCTTCACTGCAGGGCGTTCTCACCGTTAAGACTTTTGACAGAACCTCCATCTCGTCTTTCTCATCTTAAAGAATATCCAGAACTTTCCGTGGCACTAGAGAACACGAAACTCACCTGAGGCGATACACACATTTCTCATCAGGTAGAAGTCAGTGCCGGTGTCTTACAGTCCTCTTCGCCTCTGTTCTATATACTGTCTTCTTTATTTTTCTTTTATCGACAGGAAACATGACAGGACTGTTTCATTTCAGTGTAGAACCGGTCTCAGGTCTTCATGTCTATGAGTGTACAATGCATCATAAAGGTTCTCAGTAAGACCTGCTCACGATAAAGGGCTACGAGGTTATACTGGAGCCTGTATACAGCCCTTGATTCGATAAAATCCCAGGAACATCGCCTATCGTATTTTTTTTTATCCGTTTTTTTCTCTTTTTTTGGTCTAACGCAGGGTGCTATAGGTTACAGAAGAGAAAAAAAAGCAAAACAAACAAAAAAAATAACACAATCTTTGCAATAATTCAATTAAATATTTGAAGCAATCTACTTAAATATGCACACATTTGCAGACTTGCATACAAAATATTCAAAACAACCTTTTTCTTATCCTTTTTTTTTTCTTGTCCTGTTAAATAAATTGTATTAAAACACCAAAATGAGACTAATTTAAAAGTTTTTAAGTTTTTAGAAAGTTCTGAGATATTATTATTTGTTCTTCTAAGCTTCTGAACAGGAATAGCCATCAATATGTCAAATTTAATGAATATACATGATCTATAATTTGAATAAAGACAAAGTAATCTTGCGGGCAAAAATACTTAATGCTGCCATAATATGAAAAAGAAATAACAAACTGTAAATGTCAAAATGATAATGTGAAGTGGGTGGGGCTTAATTTTTAAAAAAACATATTGCATGTTCTTTTTTCCCTTCCATGTAATATACGTTAAATACAGCCTGAAAAATGACACGATCAAAAGCATAATTTGTAGTTGCAAGTCAAGAACTTGATGTATGAGAGGTGTTCAAATCAAGCTGGTACCTGTGATGAACTTTCTGGTGAATCAAGGTGTGAGATTTACAAAAGTACAGTATGGTGATGAGACTCTTAGCCACAGTAAAACATCTGAACGGTGCAAACATGCTGCATATCCGTAAAGTCCTGGCTGAGGTGGTTCAGAGCCCACTGCAGCCATTTCTGTGAACGCCTGATCCTTGAAAATCAACAGATAACTCGTTACTAACTTGTCGAAGAGATGCATATGTCTGTGGGAACTGTACACACAATCATTCATCAACACTGAGAAAACTTTCCACCTTAATTGTGTCCAATCATAAGTATCACATTCTTGTACCTTGTGTCCTCAATGGCAAGATGAAATTCTTCTGATAAGGTCAGTTCAAGGGGTCACTGGATGGTTATTTGGAATATTTTCTCAAAGTGAAAAATTTAGTTTTAAGGATTTTTAGATAATGCTTTGAATTTCTGGGATTTTTTTTTCTCTAAATGAACAAACCCAATCTACATTCTGGAATTTCACCTTCTCTGCATCCATCAATAGAAATAACTGACTATTATCTAAAAACCTACATGGTACAACACGTTAAGCATAAATAAATCCAGGTCCATGATGATTGTTATCATTTAAATGCTGGTTTGTGTGCTTTTATAGGAAAATAATATGAATGACAAATTATGAATTTGTTTATAACTAAGAACGACATATTACTGATACTAGACCTGACACTGAAGACATCGTCCATGAATCATGTATGAATATTTTCCTTAGAGAATTTTTGTCTATATCACTAATGGCATTTGTTAAATAAGCACACTTATAATACAGCTTTATAAAGGTTTATTATAAGGCTAAGATTATGTGAACCATTGAACATACACATATGTCCTAGTGTACATTGTTACCATAGAAACTACAACAAATTTAGAAAGAGTGTATTAATATAAACCTGTGATTTACACACAGGCTGGAGTACTGTCAGAGCTGCAGTTATAGAAAAAAAAAAAATCTATCACATTTCGACCAATCAGACTGCAGCACTTAAAGAAAGTGCAGCAAGTGAGAAATCCATTTGACGTTCAAGCAACGACAAACTAAAATAAATGATGAGTAAACAGGATGTGTGGATAGATTATGAATTTCATGTGAAAGTCATAACCAAAGCTCGACATGCTCCAGACCTAAATAATCCATCGCTGGATATCTTACTGTAGGAGCAGAATGAGTTTTGATAGATGATGAGA
The DNA here is from genome assembly GCA_030014215.1 of Clariallabes teugelsi. Taxonomy (NCBI): domain Eukaryota; kingdom Metazoa; phylum Chordata; class Actinopteri; order Siluriformes; family Clariidae; genus Clariallabes; species Clariallabes teugelsi. Next base: position 3,099,258 of record JAQMYG010000002.1, read on the forward strand.
GACGCACTGTTGGAGTTGCGAGTGTCCTCGGCTTCACACATCAGCCTGACAAGGCGTTATTTATGGATGTGTTTATTTGTTTGTGTTCGGCTCTTGCTATGCGGCAACGCTGAATAATTGGACCGATTTGTATTCTCTTTAGCCGAGTCAGATAAAGGCCTCATGTGGATTCTGCCGATTGATTCGTTTCAGACGGAGTGAGAATGTAACACCGGCTGCTGTCAAGCTCGCTGTATAACCACTTCAAATGAGTTTATTACTGCAAGAGAAGAGAGAGGTGAAACCGCCGTGCGTTCATCTCAATGCACGTCCAAACTTCTGATCAGTTTTACACTGCTTACTGCTGAGACGTGCTTTCGTGTGTGTTTTAAGTAGCGTTTAGCATTAGGCTGTGGCACAAATCACACCACCATGCACTAGCAACTTGTTAATGAAAACTGAGAGGTGTGGTACTTCATACAGTATCAGTGAGTGTCCACAGGAAGATGAGGCCATTTTATAAGTCAAAATGGCTGATGATTAAGTTCCTATGTAGGCCGTCAATTTTTGGAGGCTCCACCCTTCTGCTGGTGACTCCACCCCTTTAGCTACCTATAGGCTGAAAGAAACAATTCTAATGAATTATGTAGCAGAATTTCCCAGTGTCAACACATAACCCAGTACCCACCCTTATTCAAGGTTTCTTCAAAGGTTCCTTACTGGTTCTTTGGATTGTAATGATTGTAGGTAAACACCTAGTTAGTGGGTTCTATGTAGAACATTTTATGATATGTTGACAATCCCTGCAGTTTAATATTTTAAAGGTTATAAGTAGAAATTTGTAATATTCTATTATATATTCTGAAATTGTAATAAAATGTAGTATTTTTCTACCAGCATGGGCTCTACTGTAGTTAAGGCATCAAGAAGTGCTCACACCAACCATCTTTAAGTATTCTTTTACGGTTCTTTAGGACCTCACTGCTCCTTAGATTAAAAACAATAGCAAAAAGCTTTTCAACGACTTAAATGAGCTTTAGAAAACATTTCTACCAAGAATTTAAAGTGGAAAAAAAAAAAAAAACTACCTACTATATAACGGTCAATCCAGGTTAATTAAATGTTGCTTAATAACTGTACATCACGCAGACAGCCGGATGACCACCAGAACAACCAGCAGTCGAGACAGGAATACCTAGCATTTAATCTGCAGTAATTTATGCACATGAAGTGTAAATATGACTGAGGTTTTTTATGACAGGGTCAGTGTTATGTTCTCCTGAGTGCTTGAATGTGCTCTAACCAGCTCATAGCAGATTCTACACTTTTACTTCGAACGGAGGAATGTTTGCAGAGGACACTGAGTGGGAGTAAACAGTGTGTGTTCATGGTGTCTTATCGCCGACTTCAACATATCAGTCTATATCAGTCTACTATTTATGTTTACCCAATTAGCAAAAGGTCAAAGCCATAACGTGTGATGTAAAAAGGCACACATGTCGTAATGTTGATAATTTCGTCTGACTAATAGAGTTAGTCTATATTAGACAAGAAGAAAACAGCATATGCTCAGGTAGCAGGTATTGTGTAGTAGAAATGTGTGTTCATCTGTCTGTGTGTGTCTGTGTGTATGTGTATTCTGTTCTCCTAGACAGTCTAGCTCTCCATCATTGTGACAAATAAAAGGGAGAGCTGATGACAGGTTGGCCAGTGTGTGTGTGTGTGTGTGTGTATATGCGTGTGTGTATGTTTGTGTGTGGTTACAGTTCGGTCCCCCAAACCGCCACTGCTCCCCCAGAGCCAAATCAATCAGGAAAGATGCACAGCAGATACAGCAAGGTTGCCTTATGAGTAGAGGTAAATTTCAATCTTCTGCCACTATTATAAATGTGTGTATGTGTGTTTGTGTGGGTGTGTGTCATCATTGGTTCAGTCTGGACCTTTAAAGTTTCAAAACTCTAATGTAGCTTAACCAGTATTGTGTTCACATAATTGCAATATTATGGTTCTCCATAACTTTTAATTAGTTATTGAATAATTTAACATTTTTGTTAGAGAATTACTTTCAGGAGGTACCCATTCGAATCCTGCCATTACTTGCACTAGGGGTGTTCATCACGGCAAAAGAAGCCCTCATGGGAATGGGCAGTTATTATTCCCCATCAAGCAGGAGCGGGACAAAGAAATGCCATAATAATTATTCTGATCTGGGCCTAATAATAATAATAATAATAATAACTATGTGGACTAACTGCTTAATGTAGTTTAGATTCGGGGAACTGAACCAACATAGTTCATTAGAAAGTTCAAAGGTCAGTCATGCAAAAGTTGGCATTGGTGAAACAATTTTTTGTGTGAGATGCAGGGAGTGAACAAACTTTCTACAGGAGTGGGAGGGAGTTAATTATACTTTCTGTGGGTGCAGTTGGGAGTTGGGTTTGGTTAACCCTTCTGTAAGAGTGGATGTGATGAGTCAAACTTTTTGTGGGAGCGAGTGGGATTGGTCAAGACTTCTGTGGGACAAGTATTAGACAAAGTTTCTCCAGAAGTGGGTGGTTGGGTGAAGTGAGTGGACTTAAATGGGTGTGCTTGATGAAACTTCCTGTGCAGGTAGTTGGGATTGGTTAAATTCTGTGGGAGTGGGTGGAATTGATCAAACTTTGTGGAAACCCGATTGGTCAAGCTTTCTGTGGGAGTTGGTGAGGTTGAATAAAATTTCTGTGAGATCACACGTTTGGTCAAACTTTTTATGGAAAAGGTGAGATCAGCCAAACTTTCTGCAAAAGTGGTCAGGGTTGATTACACTTTCTGTGAGGGTAGTTGCAATTGTTTAAACTTTTAAGGGGAGAAACAGGGATTGGACAAACTTTCTGCAGGAGTGGATGAGCTTGATTAAAGTGTATGAAAGGGCAATTGGGATTTATTAAACTTTCTCTCAGAGTGGGTGGGGTTAGTCGAAACTTTTATGGGGGCAGGTGGGATTCATCAAACGTTCTGCATGAATGGGCAGGGTTAATTAAAGTTTCTGTGACCACACTTGTTAGACATTTTGTCGAGAAGAAGGGATTACCCTGGATTTTCAATAGGAGTCAATCTCAGATGTGACTTGTGTGATATGGCTTTCTGTTGTCCTTTGGGCAACTTCATGCTACACTGAAAGTGTTTCAGAAGGAAAGTGCTAACATACCAAAGCAGACTCAACTCATCAAATTAGTATTGTATTGTAATGTTAATATTCCCCAAACATTAAATTCATTGATTTATTTATTGTTTCATTTGACGTAATTACTTTATTTTGATTTGTAGTGTGTACTCATGTTTGTATGGTTGTGTAAAATAAAAGTAAAAAGTGCACTACTTGACAGTAGTCACTGTCTCAGAAGAGGTTTCTGGCAAAAATAGACTGTATGTGTAACTTTAGTGAAAAGGCATGAAGAGCTGCTCCCGGAACTCTTCAGAAATGCGACACAGCACACCCCATGGAATCACAGCGATTGGCTAGAATGGGAGCAATAAACTCCAGCAATCGCATTGTAGCCAGAAAGTGTTGCTTCCGCTCTCTGTATGAAACTTTTTGTGAGAAAACATGGGTTTGGTCAAACTTTCTCAGGTGAAGATAATGTGAAACAAACTTGAAGAAGAAGTACTGTAGTTAGATTTGCTTAAACATTTACAACTAAACTAATTAAGCCTTTTGCAAAAGAGGGATTCATCAAACTTTCTGCAAAAGTGGAAAGGACTTCAAACTTTGTGCAAGACCTAAGGGGATTGGTCAAACTTTCAGCAGGAATGAATAGGGTTGATTAAACTTTCAGTGAGAGATAGTGGGTTAATCAAAACTTCCTTGGAAGGGAGTAAGGTTGTTCAAATCTTTTGTGAGGACATATAGGACTTTCGGTGGTAGCATAACAAACTTTCTGTGGGAACAGTTGGGATTGGTCAAAACTTTCTGTGAAAATGGGAAATGTTGGTCAAAACTTTTGTGGGGACAGATGTGAGAGCAGTTGGGATTGGTCAAGCCTTCAGTGGGGTAAGCAAGGATTGTTCAGATCAGGCAAACCTTCTGCAAGAGCAGGTGTAAGTAGCTAAACTTTCTACAGTACTGGGTGGGATTAGTCCAGAACGTATGGGGGAACACTAGGGATTAGTCAAACATGCGGTGAATGGGATGTCTCTGGACTTGGACAAACGTTCTGCAGAAGCAAGCGAGCTAGTAAAATTTAAAGTAGAAACAAGTGGAATTTGTGGTTGGGATTGGTTCAAATTGTCAACAGGAGTGAGCAGTAAAGAGTTCTCAAACTTTCCAGTGTCTAGCATGTCTGCAGGATTGGCCCAGAGTGTTTGTGGAAGCGGGAGCATTTGACCAAAGATTCTTTGGGAGCAAATGGAATTGATCAACAGCACATGGAAATGAATGGGATTGGTCCATTGTTTCTGCAAGAGCAGGCACCTGTTTCAAGGAAAGTTATTTTTTGGTGTAAAACAAAATTGACTTGTTATATCTTTAGGCTTGTAGTAGCTCCTATTTCATGTCATCTTATGCATTTATTTTCAATTAATGGTAATGAGAACTGGCTTTTTAGGGCATTTTTGTACCTTAATTTAAACAAATTTGTTAAAGAGCATCTAGGTCTATAAATATGCTTGTTACAGAGGTACTATTTCTCAGAGATCTTTGCAGTTCCTCTTTGTGAATTTGCGCTGAATGCTTTTTCATTCGTTTATCATGCTGCTTCTGATAAATTGAATCTAGATTGAATTGAAATAGGCAAAATAAATATTCATAGAGTAAGGATATTCTATATTTACACAAACACAAATAATCCTCAAGTGTAACACAAGATGTTTTAAAATGTCCTCTTATAAACCACAGCCACTCTTTTTGAGTGGGCCGCTCACTGGTGCATTTCAGCTAAGCTCTGTAGCTCTTGCTACAGTACACACTCATCTATGTTAGCACCACAAGTCTTTCAAGTGAAGCCCAGTTTCAGACAGATGCCTAAAATGTACAGGAAATTTTTGAAAACTGCAGACGTTTGGAGGATCAGTAGGATGTTATGTCGCCACACAGGGTCTACCTGTTTTAAGGAATGCATTTCTGATAAAATATTAACTTTTGATATTATCTGTTGTTTTGTTGGTTTTAATTAATGAGAGGGGGCAAAGTGTTGTGTTTTTCAAAGCTGCTGTTGAATTGCAGTGTAATCTATTTTATTTCAGTGAGAACACAAGAATAAAACATACCGTACTGTAGATATGAAGAAAAAAAGAACTAAAAACACACTAGACAAGCTAAATTAGCATGCTGAGATTTCTAATGGGAACTGAAAGCTAATAGCCTCCAATCACAATTATGCAAATTTTATCAGCTTAATTTGTTCGTAGCATCTTTCAGTTTGTGTTAGCTTTGTTTCAATATATATATAAACCCACCTTGGTTCATGAATACGAGCAATGAGTGACCTGGTAGAACATGACCTCGGCTCTGGTTTCCACTTCAGGCTAAACAGCATCAGGATTCATTTCTTTATTTAATGATGAGTCACGATGAGGCCACTGATTCTGCCAGTGGAAAGAAAAAATACGTGTAAGTAATTAATTTACAAATACAAACTCTAAATAAATTGTCTATAAGCAAATAAATAAATAATGCCTAATAAAAGTGATGGTGGCATAGTGGTTAGCACTGTCACCTTGCACCTCCAGGTCCTGGGTTTGATTCCAACCTTGAGGTCTATGTGTATGGAGTTTTCATGTTCTCACCATGCTTGGTGGGTATCTTCTGGGTACTCCGGTTTCCTTCCACAGTCCAAAGACAAGCAGATTAGGGACTACAGATGGTCCTAGATGGATGGAATTAGAGAGATAGCCAAGAAAAGAGAATATAGTACATGGTAAGTTAGCTAATCTACTGTTTAAATGTAAAGTTATAAACTATAGAAGGCACAAGCTAATTCCTACAGCAGACTCAAAGAAACATAGGAACTGAAAGCTGATCTAGTGAGTTAAAGCATGTCTCAAAAGCATAAGCTCAATTAGCTCCTGGAATGGGACCTGACAAGTTAAACTAACAAGCAACATTGTAAGCAAAAGCTAAACTTGTTAAAGCTTATTATTCTACTGCATAATTTGAGCAAATTTGGATGTTTGGTATACTTAGCATTGAAAAATCTTAATTATCATTGTTGTTCTGGTGTGGTTACATGGTGGCATAGTGGTTAGCACTGTTGCCTTGCACCTCCAGGGTCAAGGGTTCGAGTCCTGCCTTCTTGTCAGTGTATGTGGATGTTCTCCACAGGTTTCCTCCAGGTACTCCAGTTCCATAGGAGGTTGTTTATTCTGCAATAGTTTTAGTTTGTTTGTTTCTTTATTTTATTTACATTTGTTAGACATTTACTATAGCGTTCAAGTTTTTTTGATATAGGGATATTTAAAATATTAATACAGCCTCTTTCCTGGGAATTAAACGTTCTTCCATGTATACGTCAAAGATAAAAGCACGCTATATGAAAATGTAATCTCATATGATCACAGCCTGAGGAGTAAACAGTTGAGAAACACTGCAAATATTACATGCATCATCATGTGTGAATGTATTCCTTTCATATTTCATTCCTTGCGGACGCCCAATGTTTCCATGGAAATGTGCATCTGTATAGTAAATTGTAAAGAACAATAATGTCACTGCATCAAAAGCTCAGACCGCATGAAAATCTAATTTCATTGTGATGTTGGGTGCCTCGCAAATGGAGCATCGCACCCGGGAGGGACGTTGGCTAGAGCCGGCATCGTGACCAGAACCTTCAGGAGCATGGTGCAGTGTTCCCACAATAATAACATGCACACATACCGAGGCGGGGTCAGAGACACTCACCTGCGGGTAGAGGGACATAATTACATCGAGCACTCGCGACTGGAATCTGTAGAGCAGAACATAATGGAGCAGAGACAAACAAATCTGCTGCATGATGTTCGACAATGCACGCATTTTTCTCACTCTTTCTCATTATAACACAGATTCGCCTGAGCAAGCGTACCCTACAGCTCGACCCTGGGGCTTTGCCCTGGATCGGAGGCATAACTATTTTGGGATTGAACCTCCCCTGAGATGCTTAATGATAGTTCCAAATGTTTATTCATGGGTGGTTAACATAACACACATAAAGTACTCCACCGCACTGCTCATTATATACAAATGTGCGTAAGAAATCACTTGGGAATGTTCTGTTGCAGGATTTAACAAAAGGGATGGGGGCTCCTTTTCCAAAAGCAGCATGCTTTATTTGCTAACAATTCTCATTTATTAATGAATAAGAGGTTGTGTGTTTTTTTTTTATCATTTATGATAAAAAAAGATTTAATCATTTAACGCTGTGGAACATCCATCACTCATGTACACTGCTTATCGTAGTGTAGTCTATTCCAGGAAACTTAGAGCACCCCACAGGGCACAAGTACACACACTGATATCATACACTGTAGTGATTTTGGAAACAGCAATCTGCCTACACTTTCTTTAGACTGTTGGAGGAAACTGGACTACCCGGAGGTAGTAGAACTTCCCCTGGGGTTAGCGCTGAGGGTTTTCTACACATAGGAGTCAATGAGAGTGTTCACACGGGCTTTGGTGACGTGCGTTTGTCCGACTGCGCGTTTATACGGTGTCAAAAAAACGTTGCATGCAGTTTTTTCTTGCCGATCAAATCCCAACGAACGCAAGGAAAACGCTTCTAGTGCGTTTTCTTCGCGTTCATTTTACGCTTCATAGGACCGGATATATCCCATGATCCTACATGCTATACAGAGGGAAATGCGGGGAAAAAAGGCAAAATAAAATGTTGGAGGAAGTTGATCCAGCCCAGCTCGTGCAGGAAGTGGAGCAGAGACC
>JAQMYG010000002.1:3156560-3169737 GCA_030014215.1 Clariallabes teugelsi
GGTTAACTAGCTTATTCTCAAAATTAAAATGTAATATTCTTAACTTTAAAATATAGGGGAAACTTTTTTTTTTTTTTAGCAAAAGCGTCAGTTTGTTGCAGTTTTGTAATTAATATGAAACTGAAATGAAATGAATATAGAATGATGTGATATCTGATTCAACATGGAAAACATTAAAGCTAAAATGAATCAGTGGTAATCATATAATCTAAACACACTGCTTAGCATAAAATGCTGATTATTCGGTACAGTGTCGGCTATCTAGTTTGGGAGCTCAACTAGACTGACTAGAGAACTTAACTAGCTACTGCTAGAGGCATACATCAAGCTTCGCAGATGTCTGGCTAGCTGTGTCGCTATGGCTAAGCCATGCGAGTCAAAGAAGTCGGACCAAAGGATCACCAGCAATTGTTGCGGTGATGGTTTGTGTTTTTTAACCTATAAATAAGAGAAGCTTTGCTGTTACCTAAACTTGCTAAACTGTAACCAAACTAAACAGAAACTTTAAGCATAATTTTAGTTGTGCAACTTGAAGTCCTCGAGTCCAATTAGTTTTTCCTCCGAGCATGGCGCACTCCAAGCGGGATATTCTCCAGACTGAGATTAGTGAATCCTGTGATCAATATACCATCCTTGAACACACACACACACACACACACGTGGTCTTTGAGAGCGCTAGCTGGTGTCATTAAATCTGTCCAAAGAGCTGAAAATCCAGGGAATGGACAGATCTCAACCCCAACCGGCTTCAAACACGGCCACTTTAAAAAAAAAAAACCTTTTGTAAGCTACAAAAGCCTCTTCTGATCTGTTCTCACCTAATTATTCCTGACGCTTCTTGGTCTCCCTCTGCGGTATCAAACATGGCTGGACCTAAACTTTTCGAATAAACTTGAACGAGAAAAGTAGTTTTGGACCGTGTATCATTTACGCCTCATTGTACCGTAATGCTGTTAATCAATTTTCTATAACAGCAGAAGTAGTGAGGCTCTTAAATCACAGGATTGTATTAATGTGCGCATTCTCATATAATATCTAATGTTGGATTTACAGTAATGCCAAGTTATTATACTTGTACTGAGAATAATATGAAGGGCGTTCAAGTAAAACCGGGACCTTTGACTCTATACAATCCCCTGATACACTAATGCACTTATCCCCGTGTTTCACTAGTGCTTGGACACCATCAAGGTAGAAAGTTTTCTCAGTACGCCGGACTCATGATCAGGCGTCTGTAATGCTGGCCTCCCAGGAACTCCTGTAATGATCCAAACATGTGTAAATAGCTTGGAGCGAGGTCAGGACTGTACGGGGGATACAATAGCTCCATGCCGAGTTCCCTGTAATGTGCAAGTGGTGCTGGTGAATGATTGTGTGTACAGTTCCAACAGACAGATGCGCAACAAGTTATCAGTCGATTTCCAAGGATCAGGCGTTCCACTTACTCGTTTTTTTTTTCTTCACGTTTTACTGCGGCTGCTTCTAAGTTTTCTGTAATTGTCAATCAGTTTTTCATCTTCAATCACATGAAATTTCATCATACGTTTGACTTTAACACCTCTTGTAATAAATGGTTATTATTAAATGGAAATAAAAATGTATAATTATGGAGATTTTTATAGAAGTTTTTTTTATATATATATATATATATTTGGAAGGAGTCTCCAGTGTCACTCTTGGGACAGGTGAAGGGAGCAACTATTAGGAGATAAGTGCTAACTTGTTTTGCAGACATTTCTCAACATTTACTGTATAGTAACTACAAACAGATGAAAAATGTATGAAGTCATTCTTTAATAATTAAAAGAAAATACAATTACTGGCAATTTGTTGTTAAAGAATGAAAGATTTTTTCTGAGCATCATGGTAAAGGAAAGTAATGAACTTTCAGGATAGCCCCAGTAACTCCGCCCCACCCTTGATGATTTTCTTATCACAGCATGCATGTGTTAGTCCATCTACATTTAAAGTCAATTATGTCCCTTATCCAGAAATCTGTTATGTCAGATGCTAATGTGCTCATTTGACCACGAACTTCCTGTCTTGTTGTTTGCTTTCAAAGATTCCACACTGATGATATTATTCATATTTTTTTCCCCCCTACGTGTAATCCTAACACTCAAGAGATTTAAAACGCCTGAGTGGTCTTAGCATAAACAGATGAATGAACTTCAATCTGAATTCCTGGCTTTGTGCTGACATTCATGTTCCCTCCTAGCGATGAATCTTAATAAAATGTATTAAATGTCTTGGTTTTCTCCAGCATGCCAGAAAAAAAAAAATACCGCTCTAAACTGCGAAGTTCAGTGAACTTAACTTCTCTTAACCTCCTGCATTGTCTCCATGGTGTATTTTAACCTCCTGGCTATTTCCCTCCCACTTATTTTTAAAATGCAGCACCTCTTCACATCCTGAAGTGAATCTTATATCTATCTTGGTTATATTTGACAGGTGCGAGATGCCTGAAACACTTTTGCTGGTCTCTGCAGGTTCCTCGTTTAGCTCATTATGAGTTTGTTCCTTTTATAAATAGGCCACTTACTCATACATTGCTCTGCGTAAGATCGTTATTGATCTGATTCACCCTGTTTTCTCATCTGACTGTGAACCTGAATGTTGCCAAGGACACAGTGATGATGCACGGATTAAAATCATTATATCCGCGCCTTTATCTGTTCGGACGAAGATCAGTGGCTAAACGAAGGACGCTTGTTGTTAATATCTAACCGTGGGTCTCGAACGCCATCTTAACATCAAGGCTTATTAAGATCGTAATCGAGTCAGGTAATCAAGTCAGAGATTAGGAATTATGGAATCTTAAGCATCCAACATGTCAAACACACAGAGTGTACTCTTGGAGAAAGATTCATCAAGGTATAATCCTCATCCATTAAGCTGTATGTGCACGTGTGTATCAGCATGGTAATCAATACAACTTCGATCCCACACACTAAGAGCAGAGTGGCCACACGTCTTTCTTCTTTTTAAGAAAGAAGCTGTCATTCTAAGTGATTTTTGTTGTTGTTATCATATTCAAATAACCTTGTTTGTAGTAGTAGTAGTAATATCCTACATTGTAAACTAGGTATATTTCAATTCACTATACACTTATATGCTAAAAAAGCAAACATAGGCCTAAAAGCAAACCTAAAAATGACTTTGATTAAAAATCATATTAAGCATGAATTTTGATCAGTTAAAATTTTGGAATTATTAAAAAAATAACAAACCAAACAAAAGATAAAAAATGGTAAGACTTCACTAATGTGAAAATGAAAACCAGGAATATACTGTATATACTGAAGAAGTGGGGAAGTCATATGTATCAGCTGATGACCCTGTAGGCTGGTACATAAATAAAATAAATATATAAATAAAAAAAAATATATGTACTGTATATAAATAAGAAAATGGGACAGAATTCACTCTTTCAATGATATCTTTACGTTTCAAACATTGGAGGACCAGAAATCAGTCTCAGAAAAAATTCGGTCTGTCTGTATGTCTGTATGTCTGTCCAGCTGATTTTGTCACAGCATCACATGAAACCGAATTTAATAAAACTTTGCCAGTCTTTCAGTATTTTCCTAACGTTAAACCTATACCATAAATGAAATCAAAATATTGAGTAAAAGTGACGTTATGTGTCAGATTGCGTTACAGCAATTTTGCTATTTTTTTGGCCGAATATAGCGCCTCTTTCACTCAAGGAGGGCGTGGCTATACCATCACTCAGCAGAGCCAATCAACGCGATAGTTTACCATGCATACACGGAGTATGCAGAAGACACAGAAATGACTGATTGGCCTACACAATTCCACAATCTACATTAAACACAAACAAAATCACGACACAACAAATTCCATATTCCAAAAAATAGTACGTATACTATGAAAACTGGACCATGCACTATAAATAAAATAAAAATGTTGAGTAGAAGGGAAGTTATGAGCAGCTATGTACCAGATGCTGATCAGCTTATTTTAAGCTTAACTTTTTACCTATTTCTACAAACTCGTTTCCCATCAACGACGAGTACTAATGCTAGTACACTATATACTGTACATACAGTACATACACTACCATTCAAAAATATGGACAAACCTGCTAATTCCATGGCCTTACCTCAGTGTTATTTCTTTCTACACTGTAAAACAATACTGAAGGCGTTTATCCAAAATACACAATAATCTCCTTTGAACAGTTGATATTGAGATGTATATCTGCTACTTCCGCTCTGTAAAGCTTCATAACGGCTCTAATCTGAGGTGCTGGTTGTTAATTGGTGATTTTTGAGGCTTGTGACTCTAAATGAACTTCTCGAAATTTAATCCAAACTTGTGTCTGTATAACTGTTTATATAGAAGGAGAAGAACTTAATTCTCTAAATAATATTTTACATTTTAAAATAATAATACATTACTAGTCAGTAAGATAAAAATAGACACTTTTTTAAAATTACTTCCTGAATTGGTATTAAACCTTGTATTTTTTGTATGTATCTCTTGGTGTATGAATGGGGACTAAACCACTATCAGCTAAGCTGTTATAGAGAAATAATCAACAATGGGATGGTGTAATAAAGAAGAGTTCTAAAACAACACATCGTAAAGTAGATTGTTCTATTTAACTGTAAATTTTATATAATTCGCTACTTATTCTAATTAAGCAATACTTTTACTGATTTAATAATGTAAATATAACATTGAGAAACGTTCGCAAAACAAGTTAATTCCTGTTCTAATATCCTTTACTTACCCCAATGGAACAAAATGCCTTCCTGCACTTTTGATTTCATGTGATACAGTACATCACTCGAGACAACTGCCATGCCCTCATCATATGTGCTTGTGTGTGCGATTGTGTGTGTGAGTGTAGCATGAGGTGCTGCGTGTAATCATTCAGTCCTCTGCCCTCCGTCCTCGCCGCCACATCAGATTTAAAACATATGACAGATCGATCAAGTTCCTGCGGAGCAGCATGTAGCTCATCTCAGACACCAATCGATGACTCCTCTCCTCTCCATTTGTCCTCTCCTCTCATCCTTTTCGCTCCCCCGAGACCCCATCATGACCGCTACTCTGTCTCTGCTGCCGTCTTTGAGAAACAGCCAGGAGAGGCTCTTTTACTTTCGCCAGCCTTCTTTCTTCCCGCATTCTCCTTTTCTCTTCTCGCCTTCCCTTTCATCCATCTCATCCTCCGTCTCCGCGCCGCTCTGTTTGCCTTCTTTTTAGCTCGTTCATTTACACAGGACTTGCTGAGAAGTGTCAAACTCCTGAGTCCATAGAGATTTTCTCTTCTCTTTGAGCAAACCTTTCCTCGCAAGCCTTGAATACCGACGAGCAGTATCCGTGCTGCCTTTGGAGTCTTAAACATCCAGAAAATATTTGTTTAAGGATGTGCAGGTATAAAAACACACACAAAAGAAGTGCAAAGATTGTGCAAACTGATTTATTAACACAATAGGCATAGGAGTGTGGCATAGCACAGGTTTGCTTTACAGGGCTTTCACAGCTTTTATTTCATTTGACCATTTGTGAATCGGAGTTGCAGTTTCAACAACTCTGTTCAGGGAAATGTAGCTAAAGCATAGCTAGAAGTCATTACATGACATCACAACTTTTTAGATTCATTTATTCATTCGGATCATTGAATTATATATTTCACTCTAAGAAGAAGGATGGTTTTTACTGGACAATTATATCAAGTTCAAGACAGATGCTCAAGAGAACTTGCTAGACATAGATAGAGGGGTTCAGAGATAGAGGGGTTGCTGTTGGTATTGCATAAGCGCTAAAATTTTGTTGTTGGTGTACATTACCAAAATTCTTTCTTCTAACTATGCTAGTTAACCTTGCACCTATTGTAGAATAAAGCTGCATTGTAAGTTTCTCCCTATACAGTGGCTCTCTGTAGTGATTGATTCAGCCAATATGGCTAGTTTACTGTACTGTAGGTGCTGATGCTAACAAATTCCAGCAGATACCAAACCCTAGCCTCCTTACACAGTTCCCCTTTTTTTTTTTTCACAGGCTCAAAGTTCTACAACTGGACAGCCTAACCTAATCATAAACTTTAGGAGTATCTTTAATATCTACAGTAGATACAAAAACATCGTAGTTAAAGAATGCCTGAAGTCTGAAGGCATTACCAAATGCTTAGTTTCCTCCCTCAAGCTGCTTTGCCTTTTCTTTACTGCATCTGACCTCAGTTTGTGGGTCTTTCTGGGATGAGAATATTCCATCTCTTTGTTGTTGTACTGTATGAAGCTCTTGGGTTGATTTCACAGTATCTTCCAGATCGTTATCCATCTGTCATATCGTTTTTCGCAGAATTTGACTGAATCTGAGCAGAAAGCAGGTCTTGAGATTTGTCAGAATTCATCCTGCTACTTTTATCAGCAGTCACATAATCAATAAACACCAGTCACCCAGTTTGATTGGCAGCCATATGAGCTCATAGCATAACACTGAGTCTACCGTGATCTGCTTTCTCAAATGTGATCTGCTTTCATGGGTTCCTAACCCTGGTCCTGGAAGACCTCATGTCACTCCTCAATCACATCTACTTTGTTGATCTTTCAGCTGGTCCCGTCGAGGGGTCACCACAGCGAACCATCTGATCCACACAACAACTTGGCACAGGTTTTACACCGGATGACCTTCCCATATCTACTTTGATCCAGAAAAAGCTGCTAATTAGCTTAGATGCATTGGGGAACAGGAAAACTACTAAAATTGTGCAGGGACTGGTGGTCCTCCAGAGTCATGGTTGGGAACCTGTGCGGTATAACATGAGCCCTTCCTTTCCTCCTCCATACTTTTTTCTTCCAGTCATTCTGGCGCAAGGTAGTTTTTCGCATCAGAACAGTCTTTGTTAGAAGTTTTCCCAGTTCCCAGTGGTGTGCATGTTGAGGTATACTCATTGTATTTACATTAATGAAGACATCTCTTGAGTGTAGACTTTGACAGCGATACTCCTACCTCCTCCAGAGTGTGCTTGGCTCGGCTAGATGTTGCGAAGGAGTTTTTCGCTACCGAGCGAATAATACTGTGATCATCCACTTTAACTGTCTTTCATGATCTTCCAGGTATTTTGGTGTCGCAGAACTAAGGATGGACTCCTTCTTTGGCTGTTGTGCTACTGAATACAAATTCAACTGTTGGAATCAATTCCAAGTGTTTATATTCTGTATTTTATCATGAAATAATGAGGAAACAGGCTGCACCTGGCCATGAAATTGCTTATCAGTTAATTGGCCAATTACTTCTGAACGTGTGCAAATGGAGCTACTACGTCATAATGCTTTGTAATTCTTAAACAGTTAAAATGCCATTTTTTAAACACTCCTTTGAATTAAAGATGCAAGTCTACACTTCAGTCACATCATATTTGCTTTATTACAAATCCATTATGGTGGTAAACAAAGGTAAAATTACAACAAAAAATAAATAAATAACTGTTCAAATACAGTACTTCTGGATGTAATTATACATTTCTGTCACAAGATTTAATTTGACTCCTCTGGAAATCTCTTTGCAATCTGAACTTGGCGAGACTCCCCACTTTGCAGTTACTCTTTATAAATGGCCTGCAATATGCCCACTAACTGTGTGCAATTTATTAGATTTCACCCACCTCTTTCTTTGATATGGTTTGATTTAGATCCGAGGGCTGAAACACCATCTACAAATGGTTATCACTGGGGTGCAAACCTCAAGGCTACCGCTAACTTTTACACCTTTAGTTAGAGGACCCGGGGAATGTGAAGTACTTTAAAAAAAACTCATTTAAATTACATAATTAGATATCAAGAAGCAGTTTTACTGTTACAATGGTTGTGCATTTATTTCATTTGAACCTTGAAGATATGAAACGTTCCCTTTTCTTTAAAAGTGTATCCATGGTAATTAAGGTCATGTGCTTTGTTAAAAGCAGCTGCATTTCTCCTATTAGTTTAAAAGCACTTTTGGTTGAAATCTGTGGTTTGGGGAAATGAGAGTTATGAGCCTACGGTTGATTAAGTTACATGACCAGCATATTTAGCTTTGGTTTTGAATAAATAATCGGCAGATTTTCTATTATTGAAAAAAAGAAAAATCTTCCTTAAACCATATTCAGTTTTAAGGCTCGGTGTTTATATGCAGAAATGAAACACCACAATAAAATGTTGAAGGCTGAAAAGCTGTGTCTCTTACTTGAATGAATTAACATGATGTTTCTAATTTGCAGGTTTATTTTAATTCCTAACTTAATTTTGGGCATTTAAACCAGTTATTTTAATGTTAAATAAAAGGAGGCAGCTTTGAATAAAAAAAATAAATAAATAAAAAAGAGTCAGCTTTGAATAAAACAGAGTCAGCTTAAAATTAAAAAAAAAAGAGTCAACTTATATTACAGAGTCATTTTTATATTAAAAATAGTCTGTTTTAAACCCAAATTAGTCATCTTAAGGTAAAAAGAGTGAAAATTGAATAAAAGGGTTAGCTTTAAATAAAAATAAAAATTTATTTTCATTCCTTACTGAAAATAATTCATCTCTAAATAAAAATGTCAACTTAAATAAAAAGAGTCGGTTTTGAAAAAGAGTCAGCTTTAAAAAAAAATAAAAAGTTTGAGCATTAATTACAAATAGTCAGCTTTAAAAGGGCGTCATCTTAAAATAAAAAGAGTCTCTTTTAAATAAAGAAGAGATTTAAATTGTAACTTAAAATGTCACACAGTGGTCAGCACTGTCGCCCTGAAACTTCAGGGTCGAGGGTTCGCTTCTCACCTCGAGGTCTGTGTCTCACCTCGAGGTCTTCCCACGGTCCGAAAACATGCAGATTAGGCTGTTTGGCATTCACAAATTGCCCGTAGTGTGTGTGTGCAATACGATGAATTGGCACCCTGTCCTGTGTGTACCTGCCTTGTGCCTAAAGTCACTTGGGATTGGCTTCCCCACGACACTGTACAGGATAAGCAGTATACAAGATGAATAAATTTAATTAAAAGAGTTGTGGCCTTTCAGCTGGTCCAGTCGAAGGGTCGCCACAGCCGACCGTCTGATCCACACACAACTTCTACACACAGGTTTTACACCGGATGCCCTTCCTGCCACAAACCTCTCATTTTATCTAGGCTTGGGAGCGGCACTGCATCCAGTGGCTGGGGTTTGGGCAATGGGTGGGAATGGACCCTGGGCCTTCCGCATGGCAGCTGAGAAACCGGCCACTGAACCAGGAATGCCGTTAATTTAATTTAAAAAGTGAATATTTTAAATCATTAACTTGAAAATGAAAATGAAATTCACAACATACTGTACAGCACGTGTCATGTCAGTGTCATGTCAATGTCTTTGACATTCCTTCCAGAGAAATCATTAATATCCCAACGATAGCATTTATACCGTACACTGTACACTTTGATAAAAATTATAATCTCTAGAGAGGTCATGATTGAGCAAGATAAACATACTTTACCCCATCACATGTACGGCAATAAAGCTAAAAAAAAAGGTTTTTCTTCCAGTCTGCTTTATCAGCCTGACCATTTTACAAGCGAACTAGCTTAGCAATGCGGCTAACATACTTACTGTAGCCATAAGTGGGTGTGGTTAAGAGGGATTCATTTTATTCATTTTTCAAAAAAAATTGTTTATTCATTTTATTCATTTTTTTATTTATTTTTTTTTATTTTTTTTAAATGTTTATCAGGCTTTATTAGTATGATGTATCAATTTGATTAATTACATTTTTTTCCCCCACTTTATTTATAAATTTTTCTAGCATTACAAAGTTATCAAAAACACATCAAACATACAGTGTACATAACCCTTCATTTTATTAATTTTTAAGAAAAAAATACAATGCATCAATGTAATTTTATCTAATCATACCTGATAATCATAATGATGATGATGTTATTTCATACTACAGGTCAGTTGAATTCCTTAATCTGATTGATCAAAAGGTGTGCATCAATTTTCTATAAAAATAAAAAAAAATTTATAGTCAAAATCATCAGATATGTTTATTGAAAAACATAGGAAGGAGTCTCCAGTGTCAGTATTTTGTAACAGGCATGGTGCTTTGTAAAAACATGAGAAGGAGAGCAAAGGTTTATGGGAGAGAGGACGCTATGTAAAGGTTACTCATCCTTCTCAAGCAGCAAGTGATGGAGACACTGATTCGTTTAGGAAGATGGATCGATTCTCGAGGACAAACTGAGAGAACAAAGATGGCCGTTAGCACGAGCATAAACTCATGTGCCTGAAAGTGAAAGTGCGCTAAAAATTGCATTTAGTCCTTGTCATTTCCTCTCTCTCTCTCTCTCTCTCTCTCTCTCTGTCCCTTTGCATTTTTCTCTCGGGTTCACATTCACACAGACCATCAGCAGCAGCAAGACAGCCGAGACGTCCCCTCGGGCCATCGGAGACAGCAAACCTGCTCAGGGAAGAAGAAGGATGGAAGATGGAGAGAAATGTTGCGGGGTGATGTTTCAGCACCAGAGCTAAAGCTCATCTTCCTGCGAGTGCTGCATTATGGGAAAATGATGTGTGTGTGTGTGTGTGTGTGTGTGTGTGTGTGTGTGTGTGTTTATGTTCTGCGATGGATTGGCACCCTGTCCAGGGTGTACTCTGTGTGAGTGTGTGTGTGTATGAGTTAGTGTGTATGTGTGTGTGTGTGTGTGTGTGTGTGTGTGTGTGTGTGTGAGTGAGACATATAGTTTGTAAAATTAATTAAGTATATTTTTCAAAAGTGAATAGAGAACTCCTCTTTTGTTTCCAACATATTCAGTCGAGTTATTGTAACTTTTCCCTTTTGTTCACCAACTTTTATATCTTGTAATTTTATACAGAAAAACTCTGTCATGATTTGTCTTTTTTTTTTCCAACAAAAACACCCGAACATTTTAACAGAATTGCGTGAATTTCCACTCAGGGGCTGAATGTTTTCTACACACATGGGTGCCAATAATTATATATACAGTATACATAAAATTCACCACTTACATCTGGATTACTCAAAAGTTTGTATTCTATGATTGTATATAAAGATTTGAACCAAAAGATGTAAATTATTAGGACAAAGTCTGCACAGATTGAGTCGTCGTCATCGGGACAGAGTCGTGCCGAGTCCTAATAGCTGTTTGTCCAGAACTGAAAGTCAGAGTCCGCTTTAATTTGGGATTTCAATTCAATTCAATTTTATTTGTATAGCGCTTTTAACACTTGTAACATTGTCGCAAAGCAGCTTTACACAATCAAAAGAAATTTGAACTCATCCAGTGTGTAAATAAATTTTAATTAATCTTTTAATACAAATGATTGAGGACTTAAAAAGTCTATAATGTTACAATTAAAAAAATAAATAAAAGTTTCCAAATAATTTGTTCCTACTACACAGGATGCTGTGCTGTTTGTGTGGTTTAGGATAATAGAGGAACTACAACATTTTAACCAAATGCAAACATAAATGCAACCTATATAACTGTAAAAAAATAAAAATAAAAAAAAAGAAATGTAAGTGTCGATTTCTCTCATTATTTTGGTATTGCACAAAGTTTACAAAGTTTGATTTGATCCATCTTTACTAAGGGGGCTGTAACTCTGTAGCTCACTATGAGTCTTATCTGACTGAGGACCTGCAGGTTTTGCACCTGCCCCTGATCATTCCCCTTCCCTAGTAATGTTTACCTTTAAACTCCCATCAGTTTAGTTTGTACATTTTCATTATTGTCCTCTCTGTCTCTTACTCCCTGTCTTGTTCCCAGGTAACCCGGTGTCTGCAGTTGTCACCTGTAATCTCTTTGTTATTCCTGCGTTGAGGAAATTGCAGGGGATCCTGGACCCAAGGCCAACGATTATCAAAGCCAGGGTATGGAGTGTTCTTAGAGTGCCGAGACTTTCTGAACACAGATTTCTCTTTAGCTGTGATGTCATCAGACTCTGTCCTTTCCTCCACAGCTCTCCTGTGACGTTAAGTTGGATCCACGTCCAGAATACCACCGCTGTATACTGACGTGGCATCACCAGGAGCCCCTTCCCTGGGCACAGAGTACAGGTAACAGTAACTGTGTGTGTACTCTGTATGTATTGTGACTTTTTCCACACGTCTGACGCACGGTTTCTCTTCTCCTTAGGAAATCAGATGAGTAGTCGGCTAATGAGCATGCGCAGCGCCAACGGCCTTCTGATGTTGCCTCCTAAAACGGAGCAGTACGTGGAGCTGCACAAGGGCGAGGTGGTGGACGTTATGGTCATCGGGCGGCTATGATGTCATCTCGTAGAACGCGACCAGAAGAGAGGAATGTGGTGCATGTCCACATATCGGTTATTATATTGTAATATGCAATGGCACAGTTATTATATTTTCTATTTTGACAAACATTACTGGAGTATAATCAAACAAAAACAAGCTAAAAAATCATTTATAGACACATTGATTGAGCACGAGAAGGAGAGTGTGTGTGTTATATAGTGGATATAAAAAGTCTAAACACTTGTTTACCCGGTTACACTTGTAATGTCCACTCAATCCAAATATTTTTGGTTGTACAGTTTATGTTTATGAAATCCCATCCTGACTTTTATTTAAGTTTAATAAGAATCACTTTATGACAGGTGTATAATAATTACTTTAAATATTTGTCTGAATATAATTGGTGCCAGGGGGTGCACACACACACACACACACACACACATACCGCACCCGTATCCTTTGAAATCTAACATTAATCATCTTTATTTTATTTTTTCATCAGGAATAATCTGCAGTTTGGGTTTTTTATACCCGCTGTTTGTGTCTCTTTATGTATGTGTGTGTACATACAACACATGGCCAAATGTTTTGGGACAGCTAGCACACAGTATTTTGGAATGTGGGGATTTGCACAGGGACGTTGGTGAGGTCGGGAGCTGATGTTTGTCAGGGAGAACTGGGGTGCCGTTTGTTTTAATTCGTCCCAAAGATGTTCAGTGGGGTTGAGGTCGAGGCTCTGTGTTCACATTCGGCAGTTTGGGAAACGATTTATACATCAAACCTACAGTAAATATACAGTATTTTATAATTTAAAAATTCTACAAGGTATTGGAATTATTTCACTGAGGAGTTGACAGGACAGGACAGGACAGGACAGGACAGGACAGGACAGGACAGGACAGGACAGGACAGGACAGGACAGGACAGGACAGGA
>JAQMYG010000002.1:3179782-3192035 GCA_030014215.1 Clariallabes teugelsi
CACACACACACACACACACACACACACTACTTGTTCCTACCAGACTCTTGCCATAGCCTTTTACAGCAGAATTTATGTCCCATTCACACAATACAAGCAGCAATCGTTATAGCTTTGGCTCCGACTCCGAACCATTTGTCCTCCCTACGTAGATGTCAGAGTACGTCCCAAATCCTCACTCCGTCTAACTAATGTTCATGGGGATTTGATTCATAATTCAGGATTCGAACAGTATGCAGAGTGTGTGTCATAATTTGCATGCTGTCAAACCAGCCATCTGTGACAGTCATTCATCTATAATAAGGTCTAAACCAAGACGTCTGGTCATTCCGTACGTCCCGAGTATCAGGATTAGGCCCGAAGAGGTGTTCCCCATACAAACAAGCAGATATAAATGCTCCCAAGAGGCATTTAAACCAGAATTAATCATAATCTCCTTGGAAGGGCTGAAAGTTCGCATTTTTAGCCACATTTTATGAGAGTGTCTATAGATCTATTCCCATTAATTTTCAGATACATTGAAAAAGAAACCTTTGAAAACCTCCTCCTAGTATATTATGTCTGAACAGAAATGACATCATAACATGGACTCAAGTGCAATGCATCGTGTCATAGCTGCAACAGATCTCAAGACTGAAACTCCTCCCAAAGTTCGACATCATCACTGATGATACTGATCATACCAGGATGACTAAAATAATTGTGAATCCTTTAAAAAAAATTTGGCATAAATCTGGCCTAAATCATCATCTAATTCCAACACAAATCATAAAAGTTGATAAAGGTAATAAAGATGCAACAAATGAAACAAAACTATGAATTATTGGCGAAAAAAAGACATGCTTTCAAATATTTTGTTTATTTCAAAGTGCCTTTAATTTTCTATGGTATTTGCATTCATTCATGTTATATACCACTTATCCGGTACAGGGTCACAGGGGGGCACAAGGCAGGGTACACCCTGGGCAGGGTTCCAATCCATCGCAGGCACACACTCTCTTCGGGCAATTTTGGGAATGGCAACTAATCTAATCTGCATGTCTTTGGACTGGATGGAGGAAACTGGAATACCCAGAGGAAACCCACCAAGAACATGCAAACTCCACACACACAGACCCGAGGCAGGACTCGAACCCTCAACCCTGGAGGTGCGAGACCACGATGCTAACTATGTAATTTAATTATTAAATGTGAACCATAATTACAAAAAAAAAGCTTCTTGTGTACAATCATCTCCATGTTCTGACACTCGTTTGTGTGAACAAACCTTAAAATGTGAAGCTGTGTTTTTTTTTTTTTTTTTTTTTTTTGAGTTTGAAGGGTAGTGGTTAGTACTATCGCCATGCACCTTCAGGGTCCGGGTTCGATTCCTGGCCAGGTTCGAATCCCACTTCTGTATGCATGTTCTCCCCGTGCTTGGTGGGTTTTCTCCGTGTACTCCCACAGTCCGAGGCCCTGCGCATATTAGGCTAATTGGCGATCCCAAATTGCCTGTAGTGTATGTGTGAGTGTATGTGTGTGCCCTGCGATGGATTGGCACCCTATCCAGGGTGTACCCCGCCTCATGCCCTAAGCCTCCTGGAATAGGCTCTCTGTGACCCTGAATACAGGATAAAGCGGTATAGATGTTGTGCGAGTAGGTGAGTGGGTTTGAAGGTTTTCAATCTGATGTGGGTTGTCTCCAAATGACAGTGGAATGAACAAGCACCTGAGCCTTTGCACAGTTAGCCTGAATGTTGGGTCTATGCAAAAAACATAACAGAAATATTTATAAAGAATTTTATAGCATTACTTAACCAATCTTTATGTGAGATATTATAAGGTTATCACTCAATGTTCTAGTATGTTATGGGGAATCAACTTAAAATTGTACTTTTTTGCATTGGCCATCATCCTAATTCAAATTCTCATTGGTTCGACAAGTGTATGCTTGTTTGATAGATGATACCAAATCTCATAGCTCTAGTAGTATACTGAAGTCTGATGATGGAAGCTAAAAACAACACAAACATGGGTAGGGTGGTGGTTACTCAACTGTTAAGGTCCAAGACCCTAAACTGCAGGACGGTTCTTTAAACCTATTTGCTCCAGAGATGAGGTACCATGGCTTCCTAACAAACTAGTAATGAATTTGAGGTCATGAATGTCCTCAAATGCTTTGTATAATGTCTATTTGTCAGGGTTAACAGTGTGTGAGTAGAAAAGGCCAGATCCTCCTAATGGTATATATAATAATTAGTGATGAGTGCGGCTGTGTGAGGTGAGAAGAACATTTGGTTGCCAATGGTCACCCCAGTGTTGCATGCAGTGACAGCTAGATGAGCTCTGAGATCACAAGAGACCCTGATTGCACTTGTGACTGTATTTCACATACGCTGTCTAAGTCACTGTTGATGATGTGTACTATGAAATGTGTCAGCCAAATGTGAAGAAAAATATTAGCCACAATGCACGATAAATCAAGGGGGAGTTTCACTCTGTGTGGTCATTTGCCAGGACCGACACTGATAGGTTACATAAATCTACAGTCTGGGCTAGGAAGAAACCAGCCCAGAATTGTCTCCATGCACTCTTATGATTATTGGTGGTACAGTACAGATGTGCTTGGTTCTGCAAACATCCAAAATAATCCACCTTAAAACATTTTCATATGGCAAATGATCTGAACTGCTAAAAATAAAACTGTATATTGATGCATTTTCATGGTCGAAAGACAAAGGGGTTTGCCCTGCTAGCTCATTTAAAACCAGCCATCCCTGCCATCGAGTTAATGTCGAGAAGGCCTTGATTTGAAACTCAGTGGTATGAAAACACTTATCCTCACACACAACCCTTTTCTATTAGAATCTAAGGTCCAAATACAGGCAATAACATCGCCCGTATACAGCCTGTAATGTCTAAGTGTAGGCAGAGTGTCCTTTGTCTCCCGGTCACGCTCCTCTCTCCATCACTCTGGCCATAGAGATCATTAAAACCACAACAGTGCAAATGCCCATCAGTGGTGCACTTGAAATGTTGGCACTCACATTGTCAGTGGTGCTTAGACGTCCAAAAATATCAGCCAGCAGGAGCAGCCAATCAACGGCAGCCTCTTCAGGCGCTCTGTTCTCTCTGCTCGCTCTTCCAGTCCCCACACCTGCGCTTATTAATCACAATTACCACAGTCACACTGTGGACTTTTTCAAACTGGCACATGAAAAGGCAAACATCTGTTCACAGCAGCTCCCTCATGCCCTTTTTTTTTGGAACTGTTATCTAACGCGTCCCTTATGTTTCGAGGGACGATATTCGGCACAACACTGCTTATGGCTTGATGATCATCACTTAACAATGGCCAATTATCTTTGATATAGCTGGCTAGGATTTTCGAAGGACGTTGAGAAAAGTGAAAATGTCCGACAATCAAATAAATGCTCAGATACTTGCCATTGCATCGGTAGTTTAAAGACATTTTTTCATATATAATATTGATTAAGCTAAAACACATATTATTTAGTCAATATTTAAATATTGAGCTACATTCTTTTGGCTTAGAAGTTGTATCATGAAAAGAATAATAAGCACCTATGACCTAGATTTCACTTTGAAGTAGACTTGTGCTTTTTCAAATGGTTATTAGGATTATTAGATACACTAGATACACAATCATCTTCTAGGCCGCTGTGTAATATTGAAATGTATTGGTTAAGCACCTGCTGTTGAGCAAATAAAAGCTCTGACCTGGTAATGAATGAAGCTACTGTTTTGAGATGAGACGTAGAAGCAACACAGGAATGTAATGAAAGCTGGGATTATTCATTTTTAATGTACTAGTCGACCAATAATTTTAAAAAAACTCGGCTCTGTAGTCATCTCTTCCCTAGTTAAAGCAAAAACTGTGCTATTCTGGGCTGTTTTATTAGTGCACTTAAATGAAGATAAAGAACGGGAAGAACCACACTCGATTTAACAATCACACACGGGCTACAAATTGCATTCCCATCTTCAGCGAATTTTAAGCATAGCAGTTATCAAAGCTAATAAATAAATCAAAACATTTGGGAAAAAGGCGCAAAACAATACCTCCATGGATTATATTGCACTATGCAAGCATACAAGTTCTTAAAATGCACTCATGTGAATGACACTCGCGGTAAGCTTTACACTTCACACAAAGTGATATCAAAGTTCCATTACAAAAAAAACAGCTAAATTTTAGAAAGGTTTTTCCCAGAGTGGTCTTATAAAATGTGCAGCTGGATGTAAAATGACTAAGAAAGTACTTTTTTATCCTGCTTTAAAAAAGAATAGAAAAGAAAAGCTGTTCCTCAAAGATGGTTCTGGGGCTTAGAACTTTTCGGTATGCTAAATGACATCTTCTCAATATTACATTCGTCACCTGGAAATGAATAAAGCTAAAAGTCTGGCATCATGAAACTCAAATAAATTCTTTAAATGCACTCAGAGGAATGAATGCCTGAAACAAAGGTGGGCCAAAACGAGGATACATACGTACTTTCTACATTGAAGTAAGTTATGCCTATATATTATGCAAAATATATTGCAAAATGATGGGTGCAAATGGAATCCTTGCAGTGGCAGTTAAAATATGCTTGGGTTACAATACATCATTTTTATTGTTAGATAACGGTGCCGTTAAATTCACAAGTCAAAAGGTTTTGATTAATTTTCTCAACATTATGGCTATAAAGTACTGTAGTTATGACTGTAATTACTCTCACTCACTCATTCTTTATACCGCTTATCCTGTACAGGGTCGTGGGAGGTCTGGAGCCTATCCAAGTGGACTCAGGGCACTAGATGGGGGTATACCCTACACGGGGTGCGAATCCATCAAAGGAAATAAGCACACACACACTCTACAGGCAATTTGGAAATGCCAATTCGCCAAATCTGCAAGTCTTTGGATTATGGGAAGGAAATCGGAAACCCATCAAGCACGGAGAGAGCATGGATAGATGGATGGATGGATGGATGGATGAATGGATACTCACTCACTCACTCGAACGCGAAAGGCATTCCTGACATGAAAACTCCATACGCACAGAGCCATAGGCAAGGCTTGAAACCCTGACCATCACCAAGACCCTGAAGGCCACCATGCTGTCTGGCTGTAATTAGGGTTATATTGTTGCACTTGTTTATTAAGTTTACATTACAGATGTGCTGCCAATTCTAGGTCTAATAATAAACCATGTAAAAGCATGTTGATATTTAACAAAGACAAATCCTAACTGAAAGGAATTCCTTCTACATGCTTGTGCATGTACTGCCACCTTGTGGTGAACAGCACATATACAGTATATTGTATATGCATGGCTCAGGGATAGGGTTTTAGGGTTTATGGTGTTTTATTTTATGCATAAATATTAATTTATTTTATAATGAATTATAAAACATACAGAACCATAAAGTCATTTTGTTTTTCAATATATTCCTTTAATATACTACGTAATATTACATCTTTCTGACAAGTTACATTAATCAGTTTTTTAATATTCATTTAAAATGGCATGTAAATAAAAGGATATGCATATGTACAGTACATAAACGCACAAACAAACTAATATACAATCAACTACGCACTATAAATGCACAAAACACTTCCTCTATTTAATTTGCTCCAGTGCGTTTTTTCTTTTCCTGTTTCATTATTCATCAGTACACACTTGCATGTGTTCTCCCAGGTAATATACACTCATGAATATTAATCTGCTGTAGCGTCTGGCTGAGAGTATCCTGTTCATGACAGATGAAACAAAAACCCCATAGCTTTGAGAAGATATGGAAAGAAATCTACAGTGACAAATATCTGTTCACTTAAGTGTGACATTCTCACCGCATTTACTGCATTAGTCTTTTATTAAACTGCATAATAAATGCCACTGTAGTTGTTCTTAATCCGCTTGACAAGATGTACAAATCCTGCGAGAGATTAAATGATTTTCTTTCAGTCGGTGCACACACTGTGACATTTTGACTGACAGTTAATGCCAGGATTGGCTGAGTCTTTTGCTGTTTAGCACTTATTTAAATTATTTAATTCAATATTTATATATATATCTTAGCAGTATATACATTGTTACGTGGTTTCTTTACTGACACTGACTGCATTTGCCTCTTGAATGAGTAACAGGTTTCATCACAGAATTAGTAATTAGGCCCGACAAAAATGTAGTTAACCAGCATCCATGTTAATAACATGAGGACAATCAAGTTCAAATAGTTACTGTCAAGGATGGCAGACAGAGCAGATAATAAAATCCCCTTCTGATGACATAATTCCAATTAGCAAACACACATTTAGACAGGAAAAGCTTAAATCAAAACAATCTGTTAATCTTATTTTCTTAATTAATCTTCCCCATGTTTTGCACACAAAGTGCAAAGAATTTACATTTTTTATATTTATTCATAATTAGAAATAATACCATTGCTTTTCAAATACCATGTTAAAACCCAAGTTTCAAGTCGACTATACACTGCCTACTCTGACCTGATCTCAGGTTACTACAGTATATAACATATTCTACCCATGTCTACATGCGTGTCCTCTGGGTTCTCTGGTTTCCGGTCTAGCTCCCTAAAAACAATATAAGTACAATATAAACTACAGGTTCTCGCACCTCCAGTGTCGAGGGTTCGAGTCCCGCCTCAGGGTCTGTGTGCATGGAATTTGCATTTTCTCCCTGTCAATGGTAGGTTCAGTCTGGGTACTCTCCCACAGTCTAAAGACATGCAGATTAGCTTGTGTGTGTGTGTGTGTGTGTGTGTGTGTGCCCGTGCCCTGACATGGATTGACACCCTGTTCAGTGTACCCCACCTTGTACCCAAAGTCTCCTGGGATAGATTCCATACCCCGTGACCCTGTATACAGAATAAGTGGTATAGAAGATGAATGAGTGAGTGTGTGAGTGAGTGAGTAAGTGAGTGAGTGTCACTACTGGGTCAACAAAACTAAGAGACCGCAGTTTTTGGTTCTCTGTATAATTTGGTCCACATTACACATACTTTGATTATAAGTATTTTTATTATAACTATTTGCTTAAAAAATGCATCATATCATATTTTACATATTAATGGAAAGCATATCATAATATTACACCAACACTCTGTGCATCCTATGCTAATTTTAGCTTGAAAATTGCTATGTTGACCATTTCTGAAATGACTGCTGTTGCAGTTGTGGAGTTCTTGGTTTTTAAATTAATACCATTAAATTTAACAACTTTACTTATTTTAAATGTTTAAATAATCATATTTTTTAATTGATTTTCACATTTAAATAATTGAAACATATGAATTTATTTATTAATGTCTGCCAGAGTTCGGGCAATAGAGCTCCGTCCTATAACCCAAAAATGATTTGTCCCAGTGCCAACTCAAATGAATGTCGTTCTTCTCTGTGGCATACATTTTAAACACACTGTGGTAAGTGTCTTATCATTTTTAAAATATTTTATCCATAGTCACTTGTTGTCATTGAATACATTACTTGACTGTCAAATATGTTACGTGCACTATTGTGAATTACACTCACTCACTCATCGTCTATACCGCTTCATCCTGTATACAGACTCAGGGCACGAGGTGGGGTACACCATGGACAGGGTGCCAATCCATCGCAGGGCACACAGACATGCGCTCATTCACACATGTGTGAGTGTCTTTGGACTGATGGGGGAAACCAGAGGACCTGGAGGAAACCCATCAAGCTCAGGGTGAACATGCACACAGACCCAGGATGGGAATTGAACCCGGACCCCGGAATTGCAAGGCGACTCCAGCTGTTTAAGCTTTACAACTATACAGTTATGTTGCACTAAAGGAACTTACTAACTTAAATTACTACTCGTATATATTTTTTTACTTACATTATGTGAAATGTACCCCAGATTATAGAATGACTCTTTTGTATGAAACATTCACTGCTTAATTCCTACTTGGACTGAGGAAGCCCAGTACAGCGTATTGAATCTATTTTTAATCCTAGTATTGCAGACTTTCAATGCATCTATACTTTGTCAAATTTCTGACTTGATGATAATAGTTTAGTAAAGTGTCAGGGATATAGAGTTACAATCTCAAGACACATTCTTCTGAATTGAAACGCCACATCATATAACTATGAATTCATACCCGCTGTTTTAGGGTGTTGTGTTTCATCTCGTTCATTTGTTTGAAAAGTGTCATGCAGCTTCTTTCATCAGCAAGTGAATGGAAGAAATTACTGTCATAATGACACCCAACAGAAAGAACTAGGAAACTGCAACAGCTCTTTAAGCTAAATTTTTACAACTGAATATTCATTTGAGGTGCAAGATTTGTTGTTAATGCCATTCCCCGAACTCAAGAGACACAGCTTTACTTGGTGCTAATATTAGAAACAAACAAAATTTTTCCCAAAAGCTGCAGACAAAAGACTGGAGTACATTCATATCAGACATGAATCTAATTATTTTATATCTAATAATTTATTTATATAAATAATTATGTCTTTGTTTATCACCCTAAAACACACCAAACATTAATACAGAACCCTGTTTTTAGATCTTGCATTTTATGTTATTCTGGATGATGCAATATTGATATGCCACTTTCATTCATACAGATTCACCAGTTATTATTTCAGGAACCCTGGAAGAACACTATAGATGCAACGCCAGTCCATCAACATGCACCTGCATCCACACTCACATAGGGCCAATTTAGAATCCCGCCACCTAGCAACAATGTTTTGAGAAGGAAATCGGAGAACCCAGAGGAGCACATGGGTGAGATGTACTGTACAATGATCAGCTACAACACAAACACCAACATAAGGTGATTTGAATATCACAGATTTTCAATCATCTACCAGTAAATCCGGGTTGCAGCATCATGGGCACCCAAGGCTCATTTATGCCTGTGGAGACCAAAGACTAGCCCATCTGGTCTGATCCCACAGAAAAACTAACATACCACAAAATGCTGAAAAAGTCAATGCTGACTATAATAGAAAGGTATCAGAACACCCGTTGCATCAGAGACTGGTGTGAAACTTAGCAGGCAAAGAGCTAGAGGCTGATGATCTTCCATCCAAATTCCCCAGATTGCAATCTGATCAAACATTCATAGAATGTTCTGGATAAACAAGTCTGACTCATGGAGGCTTAATTGCCTTGAGGGTTCAGAGCTGTTTTGGTGGCACAAGGGGAACCTAAAACTTAGGAGTTTTTAATGTTTATGATTTTAATGTTATGGCTGATCGGTGTTAGTGTTCACATTATTTTGGTCAAATGGTATATATAGTATATGAAATTCCATACAATTTAATATTTTTCTGTTCCTTGCAGACTGTTCCTAGTCTTCATTGAACCAATGTTCATGACATTAATTAAAATGTGTGTTTATTCAAGAGACATTTTTCTTAATAATTATCAATTGATTACTTAATTTCTCCTTTTTAATATACATTTTAATAGAGAGATTTAGCTCACGATTATACTGTATATTGTATCGTTTATTCTAGTCCATCTTTTCAGTTTTTCACCGTGGTGTGATTTTATAACATTATAAATTTATTGTTTGTTTTTATTTCCCTTTAGATTTTATTACATAAGTTCACTAAAATTGTTGCACAATCATATGTAATTCAAATTTGCACAGATGATATTTGAAAATAGGAACATGAGATCATAAATTTTTTGATTTGTAAAATCTTATACAGTACAGAGCTCGTAACTAGGTTGCTTAATAGTTATAACAGATTTTTTTTTAAAAAAAAAAAAAAAAAAGACAAAAAAAAAAAACACGGAAATCTAAAATCTGAAATTCTGATTTGTAAGGGCATGTGGGAAGCACCCCATATAGACTGTCTATATCTTAATCTATGCCAGGGCTGTTCAAATCCATTCTTGGAATGTCAGCATCCAGCACAGTTTGTAATTTACACTTAAACACACCCATTGAACCTGGCAGTTAACAGATCAATTGAATTATCCAAGATTGACACTGGCCCTCAACTCTGGTGTAAATTTGACCAGCCCTGCTCGACTTGTACTTTCTCAGATTGACCTCTAGATGGTGCTGTCTCCCAAAATCTGTGTCATAGTGAGTGTAGGGGAAAGGTTATGTGACAATCTTGCCCTGAGCAAGAATCCAAAGAAAACATCCCATAGTGCATGACTGCCAATTTTGATTTTATCACACAGCCAAATGATAACTCTATTTACTCAAACACTCAGTATCAACACATGAAATATTCATCACTGCAGCACTCCAGGCAAAAAAAAAAAAAAAATCAAAGACAATTTTTCTCCATCATTCAAAGGACAGTTCTCACACCAAGCGTTTAAGGTTCTTTAATGTTATAAGGATTACAGTAATTCTGTTTTAATCAAGGATATAGTTGGCAGAGTGTCAAGTAAGACTCTGTTTGGCCTGGCTAATGAAAAAGATTTCCTTCAAATCTGTAATTAAGCAATACTACAAGTGAAGGAGTGCTGTTGTGCTGAATATCATCATAGTGGTGATGCAGTTGTAAGCATGAAGGCTATTTTGCTGGTGGACTTGGTGAAATTAGTTTTAAATTCTTACTGGTGCTACGCAACCAAAAGGTTAGAAGAATAAACCATGGGGTGGAGGACAGTCCTGTCAATCTTCTCTTTATATGTCCACTTATTGCGCTTTGGAATTGACTCAGCTAACAGTTCTTGGGGCATGTTGGCATTGTGGTTAACTCTGTGCCTAGTGGGTTTTATCCAGGTACTCCCACAGTCCAAAGACATGCAGATTAGGCTAAGTGGTGTTCCCCCTACGATCCTGTACAGAAGATAAAGCATGGCAGCAGAGTGAATGAAGTAACTGAATTAAAGTACTCGGATTGAATCCTAAATAGAATTGAAGGGAATGCTAGTGTGCTATCTAGGGTGTAGACACCCTTGGTTTACACAATAAACTGTGCCCTTGATCAAGGATTAGAGAGGGATTTGTGATTCAGGCTTGTGTTAGAAGCTAGTTAGTAATGTAGTTTGCATTAGTCTTGAACAAAACCACAAGGACAGTTCGGAGGGAAGTTAACAACTTAACAACTAAGTAACAACTTATGAAGTCATTACTAAAGAAACAAAGTGTTGTTTAAGATGACATAAAGTTATCAGATCTTTTTTCTTGCTGAAAGTGCTTCTGGGACTGGTTCTGAATGTTGGTTTTTGGCAGTTAGCTGCTCTCCCCTCAGTACCGCGGACCGTACTGACCTGCTTTCACCCATGCTGGTGACCGACACTTGAGACACAGAGTGATACATATACTAACATTCAATTATACATTTCTGGATTTCTCTCTCTCTCTCCCTCTTTGGATTCAGTAGATTCTGTCGGGGAAAAAAGTCTTGAAGAGTTTTTATATACAGTATAAGGGTCTTAAAAGCTTCTGATTGGCCAACAGTCATAATTTGGAGTAAATGGGAGGACGTCATGGAAAGAAAGAAGACCCTAGGGCTAGTATAAAAAACATAGACTTTTGTAAGCATGATCTATGGTGAAATCAAATAAGAATTCAAACTGTTTGGCCATAAGGACCAGTGTAGTTCATGTTTGGAAAAGAATCGATTTTACTCACTCACTCACTCACTCATCATCTATAAGGCTTTATCCTGTATTCCAGGTTCGCGGGAGGCCTGAAGCCCATCCCAGGAGACAGGGCACGAGGCGGGGTACACCCTGGACAGAGTGCCAATCCATCGCAGGGCAAGAATGGATTTTAATCTGGGGAAAATCATCCAACTTTGTACCATGAGAGTAGAAGTTTCATGTTTGACAAGAAAAGGGACTGGTGTGATTCAGAAAATGAATGACAACATGACAAAGAAAATGTGTTGTAGCAAAACCAGAAGACAGAAAGTTAAAACTATGTGACAAACTGGATCTCCCAGCAGGACAGTGATCTAAACATACGCTTAAAGCGGAAACAAAATGGCTTAAAGGCAGCAAAGTGAAAGTATTGGAGTTGCTATAGCAAAGCCCTTCTCCAATATATGATTTGTATCAGGAGGAATAACTGGGACAATTCCAGTAATGTACTGGAGTACTGGAATTCCAGTAAATTTTGATTTATCCACCAGCAATGCAAAGGAACGAATGCACAATTAAGATCAGAGGTGGAAAGAATAATAAAATTTTGTACTTAAGTAAAAGTACTGTTACTTTAGTGAACTTTTACTGAAGTACTAGTAAAGTTACCCTTATAAAAATCTACTCAAGTAAAAGTAAAA
>JAQMYG010000002.1:3253062-3263830 GCA_030014215.1 Clariallabes teugelsi
CTCTGAAAAGCGCATACAAAAGCGCGCGCCCACACACACACACACACACACACACTTACTAACCCCCCCACCCTTTGGACTCACACACACTTTCCCTCAAACCTCGAAAAAAATCTCAGCCTCCCCCCCCCCCCCAACATGGGGAAAGAAGAAAGAAAGAAAGAAAGACAAAATGGAGAAGTGTGCTGCAACAGTGAGGCTGGGTTGCAACAGTGCCATGATTAAGAACAAGAACAAGCTCCAAAAAAAAAAAAACTTTCTCTTTAGACAAAACACAGCATTCTTTCTGTTTTCTTGCTCTCTTTTAAACTTTTACTCTTTCTCTTTTTCTCTCTTTTACAATACACCTTGTATATATGTGTGTGTGTGTGTGTGGGGGGGTTTTCATGGCTTGTTTACAACAGACTTTATGAGCTTGGTGACAATAAGGCCTTGACTTAAGTCGAGCTGCTGCATTAAACACACAGCGCTCACTTTTACAGTGTGTTTTATAGATTGTTATAAATGTGAGAGAATGATGAGCTAACTGAAGACTATTCACATACACACACACACACACACTCACACACACTCGAGCACATGCACTATGGCCGTGGAGAATTAGTGATGAAAAGGATTCTCCTGAAACACCCCCCCCCCCCCCACACACACACACACACACACAACCCCCCAGCACTGAGTGAATGAATGCTCTTCCTCGCAAGGGTCAAGCTGCTGAGCATCTGCCTGATCTGATCTCTCCGCATCTTGTGGTAACATTTTATACTCGACTGCAAAATCCGGCGAACGTTTAAATACAGTGCATGCAGAGAAAAATTGAGGAGTTAAACGAACGAAGATTATCAACTTTCCTGAAAGAAGATCAAAAAAATAGGAAAAAAAAACACCTAATCAAATGCGAAGAATAGTGAACGTCATGGCATAAAAGTCTGGTCAGGAATAAACGCGTGTGTTAAAATGACTACTCAGCCAATTAAACCTACCTCACATCATTTTTTTTTTTGTCAAGGCTGAGCTGTCAAAGTGCATTAAAGACAGAATTTTGGCTCAGGAGAGCCTTTAGAATCTGATGCGTCCTGGTTTCAAAGTCTGAGGTGGTAAAGAAAACCGAGTGTTCACTAGTTTTACTATTTTTTAACATCAGCGTTTGGTGAATGATGGTGAAAACTTTACAGGATCGAGGGACATATGATGTGGGATGTACTGTGATTTTGGGGGTTTAGTTGTAGGGGGGAGTATTTGGGGCGGGGGGGGGGGGGGGGGGTAGGTTGGGGTATACCATCTGGAGCAATGCAGGGCAATGCAGCTTGGACCAAAAACCATCTGTATTTCAGTCAGCATCCAGACATGAGATAGACGGGAATATGTGATGCTTTTTACATAAGCTGAACTTTTATATAAAATGCTCTTATATGCAATTACATAAAATGCATATAAAGGAGGTAGTTCAGTACAATTCCGGATGGTTCAATGGAGTTCAGTGAAGCCGAGGTTAAGC
The DNA here is from genome assembly GCA_030014215.1 of Clariallabes teugelsi. Taxonomy (NCBI): domain Eukaryota; kingdom Metazoa; phylum Chordata; class Actinopteri; order Siluriformes; family Clariidae; genus Clariallabes; species Clariallabes teugelsi. Next base: position 3,254,561 of record JAQMYG010000002.1, read on the forward strand.
AATGAATAAATAAATTAACTAATTAAAAGTTAAATGTGAATTGATCTGGAAAGGCTCTTGTCCTTCAGTGGTTAGTGAAAAGCTAATCCTAAGCAGATAACTAGATTTTTTATTTCATTTATTTATTTTAATACATTTTTAAAAGAACTATTGATGGACAAGTTATTAGTTAATATTAAAGACCTTGCACCCTTCATTTATCCCCATAGCCGAAATAGAGCCAGTTTCCCCCTTGGCTCACTATTTTAACTGACTTTCCAGGTACCATGTTTATCTAATCTCTACAGGAAGCGTAATTCCTTTTCCTGTTTCCACGGTCTGCTGATATGTTTTCTAGGCAATTTGTATTTCCCTTTCAATCTGACCGCTCTCTTTAAGACTTCTCATTACATACCGCCCAGGCAGGAAATAATAAGTTGGTCCAAAGTCAAATAAAATCAAGATAATTGTGCTGAATTAGAAGCTTTTTCACACCAATTGGGAGTAAACCAGACAGCACGGGTGCAACTATGGTGAAGTATTGTTGTTAATTGTTATCATTGTTCTAATTGGATGGTTTTAATGTAGCGCAGCAGGAAGTAAACAATACAAACTGCACCGCAATTCAGAGCACCACATGTACCATCACCAGCACCATCAGCAGATGTTTAATTGCACATGATGGTGTGGAGAGCAGCTAGCGTAGCAAAGGAGACTTCACAAATCAGTGCATTAGCACACAACTGTTCCTGTTTCCTCTCTCTGGATATCATCTTTCACGATCGGCTAGCCTGGTCTGAGCCGAAATTCAGGACAGAGATAAGATACGTGCTTGGTAAGTTATCTCGGGGCACAACAGGGATGCCGAGGTTAAATAAATAAAAGAATGTATATATTAATACATGAAAGGAAGCATAAAAAGGAAAAGCCAATATTAATGATACAGTAGCTTTCACAATTAAAATGATGACAGATTTTATTTAGTAGTAAAGTTCTTGACAGAAAGAAAAAAATAAGTAGACTTATTTATTTTTCTTATTTTTATATATATATTAAAAAAAAAACACCAGAAATTAATAAGATTGCTAATAAATGCCTGAACCAAACTATACAGCAATAAAAAAAAAAGTAATATAAACATGCATAATAGGGGGGAAATGAATATAATTACAAGCTCATATTGTATTTCTTACTTGAATAATAATTAAAAATAAGTCTAAACAAATACTTGGAAAAATAGCTCTAAAATACTTTAAGGACAGATGAAAAAAATAAATCATGAATAGTTTGTATTTCTGGATATAGTTATATTTTACAAACAATTAAAGATTAAATAGTAAAAATAAATTACTAGTTGAGGAAAAACAACCATGAATATTTGAACAAGAAACAAAAAATTCCTTAAAATGGGACATTCTTTAAAAAATACAGGAAAACAATAAAATAATAGCATAATATAAATTAAATTTATGGCTCTCATTATGTACATAACATTAAGTACTAAATCTGATGAAGGCTGTTAAAATGTGCACATTAATAAGATATATATTACTCGAAGTTTTTCAAGTATTAATTACAGATTTGCTTTGTTAAATCAAGGTTTAGGTGTAGATTCAAAAAAGGAAAATGCCCTTAAAGCAGCTTCACGAGGCAATAAAAATAGACCAGGTACAGTATGAATACAGCAGAAGGTATATAAATAATATCTTTTTTTTTTTTTTTTTTTTTTTTAAAAGGACTGAACAGCAATAAAACTGTAAAACAAATAATGAAAATAAATGCCTGAACAAGAAGACCATAAAAATAAGTAAATGAATAAAAAAAAAAAAGAAAAAACTTTCCAGTAAATGCATTTTTCTTGCTAATTACATAAGGGTAAGTGCATACGTCTGATGCAGGTAGTTAAGCAGTACAGGTCTGCTCATAAATAAGATTTATATTGTGCTAAAATCCGGAGATAATTAAATAAGGACACTCTCATATTAAAATTCCTCTCATACTCACGTGCCAAACTTTCCATCCAGTGTATTTGGCACAGTCAGGGCGCGTGTTCAAGCATAATCAAGTTATCAATGGACTCGTGCACGCATTCTGTCTTTCTCTCTGTCCATCACCCTGTCTCTGTCTCTCTCTCTCTCTGTCTCTCTCTCTCTCTAAAACCCATTTCCAATGTGTGAATCTTCACTCGAAGATGTAATGCCATTACAGCACTCTAATCCAATTTCATGCTCAAAGAAGTCCAAGTCTGCGTGTTTTTATTAAACTAACACACACAATGCCGTGAAGATGTTTGATCGAGCGTGATCTGGTGTAAAATCTGTAAGGATTCAAGCAAGGTTGGATTTCGCTGGATTGCATTCAATTGAATCGTACACTAGGGACAAACTAAGGAGGCATCAATACCGTAAAAAAAAAAAAATACAAGTACGAGTACAAGTACTAGCGTTTGTTTTTGTTTTTTTTTTTTTGTTACTGTTGGTTTTCTTGGTACTTGTTGAAACTCATTTTGTAATGCAACTTGGTGTTAATCAGTCAGGGACATCATTTAGCTTTTGTGTTTACTGTTCGTGTACAAGAATTCTTTATAAAGTTAGAGAGTTCATTTTAAAGTTGGTGCATTCGCTATAGCTAGCTTCGTCAACTCGACTAGCGTAAGCATCCAGTGGAAATGAACATGTTTACTTTCAAGTTGGAAAAGCACAGCTGTACAGAATGACTTTTTTTGTTCATTATTAATATTTTTTTTTATTGCTTCAAAGAAATCCCCAATATACAGTATATGATTAAAACCAATATACTGGCTGACATTTTTACTCATTGTCCCCCATGAAAAGCTGTTTTTTTTTCTTTTTTTTTTCTATCGATTGTCTCTTCAAGCTAAGTTTTATGTTTGCATTATTTTAAAGCTACCTGTAACATAGGATGATGCTCTAGTTCCTTCTCTTGATCTTTTTGTACCAGTTGCTACATTTTGCTTTGGTTTAAGTGCTCTCATTAACTATACGTTGATAGCCTGCGCGTATGCTACGCTGCAGAAAACATAGAATGTTAGCAAGTGAAAGTTTCTTCAAATTAATCAAACTGATTTAGGATTTTCTATAGTAAGATGACAATACATACACACAGAGTATAATTATTAACCCTGTTTCTAGATATTGTTACTAGGAACAAGCTTTAATACTAAGATTAGCCAATGGAGATTGGTTTCAAATGGTTAAAATGAGGAAATCATCTTATATCATCAGTATCGATGCATCCTACGTTTAAACCCCGGGTCTGTTTCTCACCCTACTGCTAATTCTAGCTTGTTTTTTTACTGTTTAGATCATTTCATGAAAGCATGAGATTGTTTAACATAACAGCTCAATCAAATGAAACCAACACAACTTCACAAATCAATTCCTCCTGACTGTTCCAACAATCGACTTTCAGCACCCACTGTCCCTCACTAAAGGCCTAAATTGGTGCAGCACTAAACAGGCATCGTGTCCTGTTCAAATAAATAGTTTTACAGCAGAGCTTAAAGTGGGCTAAGGGGGGAAACATGTGCACTGGTTTGGAAATCTGGCCCAGTCATATGTTCAGTCAGATGGCTTCCTTTAGAGAGTGTGTGCTGCCGAATCTGCCCCTCCTCCTCCATGGGAGAGTTAAACTTTGTCATTGAAATGAAAACGAGGGATCAGGAGCACAAAGGGAGCATGGCAGGTGGGACGTAGCCGATCCGCACAAGGGGGACGTGTGGAAACCGGAGGGGGCTGAAATGGAGAGCGGCAGCAGCAGCAGGAGGAGGAGGAAGAGGAGGAGGGCCATTACAGCGGAATGCTCCAGATCACCACTGGGGATTGAGGAAGGGGTGGGGGGGTGGGGGGTGCAGTCTGGGGGGGGGGGTTGTTTGTAAAGGCACGCGAGCATCTGCCACTTACTTTTCCCTCCTCCTCTTTGCAGAACAATCTCCATCCCTCCATCCCCTCCATCCCCCTCGTCTCATAAGCATTCTGCTTCAGTGCAGGGCAATAAGGCCGACTTTTCTGAGACCTCACACTCCTCAATGCTTTATTGTTATTCATCTGAACTTTTTTTTTTTAAAGTCAGATTTATCGCGTGCATATGGCACGTGCGTATACGTGCCCTGTAGATGAGCCCTGTGTCCAAGTGCACATGGCTGATTTGTGGCCCCCAACGTGATTACACTAACCTGTTTTGTAAAAAAAAATCTTTTATTAATATTTGGGAATGGTGGACGACTGAGAAACGAGACCCTGTAAACCAAAAACTAAACAATAATAATAATAATATTAATAAAAGATCATTATTGCCTTGCTTGTAAATTTTACATCACGCTGCTGCATTACATTCAGCTCACTTCAGATGACTTTATCAATATTTAAGTTACTTTCATATTTTAGCATCAGGATTTCTTCATGTCAAGATGAGAAGTTACGGCGCGAGCAGTTCGGTCATGTGTGTGTGTGTGTGTGTGTGTGTGTGTGCTGACGGGCTTCTGGGTACGCAGGAATTGTTTAGATTGGTGATGAACTTCAGGTTTCAGCTTCAGGAATGCTGAGGAAAGAAGATGAGAGAGAGAGAGAGAGAGAGAGAGAGAGAGGTGAGAAAGAAGGGAATAAAATAAACATAGATATGTATAAAGAAAAAAACAAATATAAACCTATGAAAGTAAAAAAGGAAGGAAGAAAGAAAGAACTACAAAGCTGAGAAAGATGGAAGGAAAGAAATAAAATGACAAGAAAAAGAAGGAAGTAAGTGAAAGAAAAAAAGATATGAAAATGTATGAATATGAAGCTAAGAAAGAAAGAAGGAAAGAAAATGACAAGAAAAAAATTATTGAAGAGAAACAAATAAACAAGATAAGCTATAAGCTAAGAAAGAAAGAAAGAAAGAAAGAAGAAGAGAAATTAATATAAAACTGGTAATGAATTAAAAATAAGAATGAAAGATAACGAAAGACAAAATAAAGAAGGAAAGACAAACAAATAAATACAAATTTACAAATGTAGAAAGAAAAAAAAACTAAGGTAAAAGAAGATTCAAAGCTTCTTTCCGAAAAGAAAGGACAACAAAAAATGTAAAAAATAAAATAAAAAAAATAATATTTTTAAAAAGTGGAAGGAATTATTACGTCTCTTGAACTCTGCGTTCTGATTGGTCTAAATGTTTCTGCACAATAGCGATTCTACGGTAACAACTGGACTGCAGCAGCTCACAAAATATAAAATGAATAAAACAGTGTGGAATCACTGATGATGTGAAGAAAGGTTCAGTTAATGTTTCAGGAATGAGTCTCCAGTTTCTGGAGCTTAGTTTCCTAAAAGCGCATGATTCCAGTGTTGTGTCTGCGAGTTTGATATAACAAATCAACACACACACACACACACACACACACACACACACACACACACACACACACACATATATATATAAATATTCAGTACTTCAGTTCTTGCTGCATGTCAGGAAGTTGATTTGTGCGGTGAACTCGGCGAGCAGTCAGCAGGTCGGTATGTGTGTGTGTGTGAGTGTGTGTGTGTGTGTGTGTGTGTGTGTATGTGTGAGAGAGACGGCGGTGCAACAACACACACTCGGTATAGCGGCGGAGTCGAATGCAGTAAGCTCATCACCCAAACATCGCTATCAGCTCCTGCAGATAAGCTTATCATCGCCCTGCTGCATGCATGTGTGTGTGTTAGGGTGTGATAAAGTGTACGTGTGTGTGTGTGTGTGTGTGTGTGTGTGTGTATGCTTGAATGTGAATGGTGACAGCAGTGAGGATGCGCATGTGTGTGAATGAGGGAAAGGAAGTGTGATTTCATGTGTGTGTGTGTGTGTGTGTGTGTGTGTTAGAGTGTGTGTGTGTGAGAGTGTGTGTGGGACCTCCCCGTGGCCTCCTTCTCCTCCTCCGTCTCCTGTGCTTTGTGTCAGAAGTGTGCTGCTCATTAAGGGGCCTTCGAGGGGCCTCTCACACTTCCAGAGTTTCCATTTTAGGAGAAGTGTGCAGGTCATTTCAGTACTCTGTGTGTGTGTGTGTGTGTGTACACTCGCTAATATCTCCAGATCCTGTTACACAGGTCGTGACGTAGACCAAACCCATGGACTGCCACCCTGATCAGTTCCTGCAAACCAGATCTCCCTCCATCGTTCATCACCTTGCTCTCTCTCTCTCTCTCTCTCTCTCCTTCTCTCTCTCTCTCTCTCTGTCTCAGTCTCTGCTTTCCTTCTTTCTTCTTTCTTTATCTTCTCTCCATTATGCTCCACCTCATTTTCAATCATTAACCACTTTTCTTTTGCTCAGCTGTATTTCATTCTTTGTTTCTTTCTTTGTTCGTTCTTTTACACTTTTTCAGTCTTTTACACACACAGTTCCCCTACTATAGTTCTGTCTCAGCTTTTTCATTTTCTTTCTTTCCTTCTTTCTTTATTTGTTTATTTTGTCATTTGTTTATTCCTGTCTTCTTCTTCTCGTTTCTAACATGGTCCTCCTTGATTGTTCTTTCTTTCTTTCTTTCATGTCTTTATATATCATTCATTCTTTTATTCCTGTTTTCACTCTTCTTTTCCGTCATCCTTTCTACATATACTCTATAGGGTCAGATTTGTCCATTTCCATATACTTTCTTTCTTTCTTTCTTTTTCATATTCTTTCTATGCAGATCATTCCTTCTTTTATAACTACTTTTGCTCTTTATTTCTGTCATTCCTTTACCTTCCTTTCTCCAGTTCATATTTCTATCTATCTATCTATCTATCTATCTATCTATCTATCTATCTATCTACTTACATTATCCATCATTATCGTCACTATCATGAGGATGAAGAACAAGATGATGATGAAGATGAAGATGAAGATGTGAATCTCTTCAAAACATTCAAACATGCGATGATAAGACCAGAGTCGGGAACTGAGAGGATTTATGTTTCTAGTTCAAGCTAATTTTCCGGCAACTCAAGAGATGATGTGAGCGGTGTTGACATCATATTTGTGCAATAGTGTGTGTGTGTGTGTGTGTGTGTGATTCTCAGTCAGGAGTCAGAAGTCTGTGTATCCTGAGCGCTCCGATTATGGAGTTATGTCCTTGAGAATAAAACTCTGGACTGTGTGTGTGTGTGTGTGTGTGTGTGTGTGTGTGTGTGTTTGTGTGTGTGTGTGTGTGATCGAGATTTCCGTCCGTCTGGCAGCTGTCGCCTCGTCACCCGATCGCCTGTTTTCGCAGCTGTGTGATACGTTACTCCAGCCTGTGTGGCTTAAGGCCGAGTCTATCTGATATCAGCCGCGCGGTGCAGCACATTCACTGTGCACTCTTTCATTCTCTCTCTCTCTCTCTCTCTCTCTCTCTTTCACTTTTTGCTTTTCTTTTTGATCATTCACTCACAGCTGCTTATCATATTTCATCCCCCTGTCCTCGCCTTCGACCGTTAATTCTCTCTGTCCTCCTCCACTTCTTTCCTCCATCCTCCTCCCCTCTCCTCACTTTCTTCTCCTCTGGTCTCACGCTTTCTTCAGTTCATCCTTTCTTTCTCTCCTTCATTCTTCTCTGCTCTTCTTGTTTAATGTTAGTTCATGCACTTCTCCTTCTTTTCTCTTCTTACACTTCTTCTCCTCCCTTTCACAGTGTTCATTCTTTCTCCTTCATGTTTTTATCTCTTATTAAAATCTTTTTGTTTTTGTTCTCCTTCACCTTTAATGCATCCTTTCTTTCTCACGTCTGTTTTTTTATCTCCTCTATCCTCTATCCTGTCTCACTTCTTCAGTTGATTTGTATCTTTCCACAAACTTTTTAAGCCTTTTATATCCTAAATACTCCTTCAAATCTTTCATCCTCAGTTTTTCTTATTGTTTCTCTCTTCTTTGTCTGCAGTTTTTATTTTTTCTATTCTTGACTCATTTTCTTTTTTCTTTCTTTCTTGTTTGTCTTTGTTGTCTCTTGTCTTGTATATACTTTCTTTTCTTTACTGTTTTGCTCTTGATTTTCCTTTCTTTTTCCATCGTTCTTTCTCTTCTTTTTCTTTGTCTTTCTCCTTTTTTCTTCCTTTCTATCCTTTCCTTTCTTGTTCACCCCATTTCTCTTACCCTTAGCACTGATTTTGAATTCTATCATTACCACAGTAGGCCATATAAACATGCTAATACACACTAACACACACTTACACACGCCGACACACACCAGCACGTGCTAACCCATCGCACAAATCCTTGGAGCGACCCATTGTTGCTTCCCGACACACTCCTTTTCTCAGGAGCACAAAGACACACACACACTTCTGGGGGCAGCGGTGACTCGGGCATGTGTGAGCGACTCAGACGTGACATATATCAGAATGGGGGAAGTTCTCCCAGCATCCCCTCGCTCGTTAACTCCTTCCCTCTCGCCGTCTGTTTGGCTTGGCAGATGTGTGCGGCCAGTCGGAGGGGAGTCTGGCCGGTCGGAGTGAAATGGATTCCCAGCGTCAGGGCCATTACACTGGAAACTCGGAGGAGTGAAGGATCGGCTTTCACCAAGCGGCACAAAGCTGTTCTCAGCCCCCTCCAGCTCTCGCTCTGAGCTCTCTCACGTTTATTTTATTTATTTATTCTTTATGCTTTTATATCTTAATGTGTTACTAACGCTGGATTTGAGTCTCTGCTTACATTTTCAACCTGTTCAGTTTTACACTCAGTAAAGAAAAATAAGGGCTATGACTACGTAAAACAACAACAACAACAACAACTAAATAAAGTTTCTTTTTACTGTGTTCCTTCTTATAGAAATATAGAAAAAAGTTTCAGATTTCTGTTTCTTGGAAAGAATTTCATATTTCAGGACTTGTTATTGTCAGATTTTTTTTAAAGATGGAAATAGATTTTAGATGTCTGATTACATGTTTGTTCCCTGAGAACAGAAAATCAAGGTTTAATGTTAAAAAGAAAAAAAAAAATCTCAGGAACATGTGTTTCAAAAGATTTGCTTTGTACATTTCTCAGAAAAATAACTGCCAGATTTTCCCATCTTCTACTTTTTTAGATGTCATTTTTTTCTTGTAATTTTTACACGCATGGATTTTTCAAGGTCAAATATTACACAGCTTTTTTAACAAGGATTTTTTTTTATTTTTATTTTTTACCTTGGATGTCTTAGGCATCTCCAGAATGTTTGTGTTAATGTTCCAGCTGAAATTTTTAGCTTTACATGAACTGCACCTGAGCACCTGAGGAAGTGGACTTTCCTAACCAATCTTAACCTCCTGGGACCCAAATGACCTCATATGAGGACATGGCATAACATTTTCTTTATATTATAT
>JAQMYG010000002.1:3285064-3298292 GCA_030014215.1 Clariallabes teugelsi
ATCCAAGATCAGGACAAATCCACAACAATCAAATCCAGCTAACTGAGTTAGCGACGTACGAAGAACGGACCCCAGGTAACATTAAAATTAATGCTAGTTCGTGTTCTAGCCTCTTTAGCTCTTTAGTGATAGTCACTGTGTTAGCTTGTTAAAACGCTAGTTCTGTCTTGGTCTGTTTACTTTAATGCTTTAATACTAACTAATACAATTCCTTTATTAGCTTTTAAACACAATTAATTTGCAGTTAAACTGTTTAATTTCGTCCTATATAAATTTAAGGTTATGTCACCAATACTTTTTTGGAAAAGCCTGAATATTCCAGTGCTGGTTTCTGTAGTGGCTATTTAGCTCCTTAGCCTGTTTACTCATTCCTATATTAACTTTATTCTGATATTGTTTGAAATGCTAATAATTTCACGGTGATTAAAAGTTTGTATTCTGATTGGAAACAGTTTAATGGAAGTTCAGAGGTTTGTAAGCTAAGTTAAGCACATTGCAAGCTTCATAATTTTGAATTGTGGCCAAAAACCAGTTAAAAAAAAAAAAGTTATTAGATGCTCTTTGTGTGAATCCTCTGAGGCTGAAACTTCATGTCTTGAACAGGTAAATCACTGAGCCGTGCTCGGCTCCAGGATGGATTTGGGAAATCCTATTTGAAAAGTAGCTTACTGAATGTATCTACCTGTGTCATGAAGCTGAAAGCTTGTAAAAGTGAAAATTCAGCTCCTTACTACTGGCAGCTCCATGAAGCACTCTTACAGACCTGTTCTCCGTTCTCATGTCTTTGCATGTAGTACGTATTTACAAAGTGACTTGCCAAGAAACAACCAAATGCCTATCTTCCTGTTTTTCTCAATTCTCGTGTCTTGTTCATGTCATCTGGCTCTCTAGTCCTGTTCTCATGGTTCTGGTGTTTGTCATTGTTTTTGGATTTGGATTACATAGATGGCAATGACGACTTGTTCTCTCTTTTCTGCTCCTGCATTTCAGAAAGTGCTGATGTCTTGACTACAGTTTCTGAATAAAGAAACCCGCATTTACATCCAGCAGCTTCTGGCAACTGTGAGTTTCACCTACAGTCTGCTGAGCTGGAATGTAAGAGAATCAATCCTACTGAGACAATAATATTACTTTCCAGATGGTTCCAAATGTTTCAAGCCAATGTTTTTTGGGAAAGTCAGCAAAAGAAAATGCGAATCGTTGTTTTATACTTTCCAATTAACGATGGGAGTGCTGAGGGGTCCAAATCGGAGCGACGGAATGATGCAACACTACATAGCAAAGGATCTTTTCCTACTTTGGAATTTCAGCGTTAGTAACATAATCTTGACCTGGTCATCATCTCCTTTGGAGTTATCTTCAGAAATTTTTGTTAGAGGAAGATTCTATTGCAATCATTGCAAAAGTTTCCAGATAGTGATTTCATTACATCCTTCTTTTGTCAAAGGCATTTTTAAAGGCTGTCTAAAATAGCCTGAGAAATACATCTACTGTAAACAAGTAGTATCTTTCAAAGACATTTTTTCAGCTTATACACAGAGAATTTTGGACATCCTCCAGATTCCGTCTCTGTTGTGGAACAAATATGGCTGACATTCAGCATCCTGAATTATTAAGGCAACGCCTTTTCTTAAATTCTCGTTCCAGGCCACTGCTTTTTTGGCGGCTTTTTCAAGTCATCTGCAAACATCTGAGCAAATCACTCTTCTGTCAGAGAAGCCTTTTTATTTGAGAGTATTAATATTTTAGTGATCTAAAGGCTAGGGTTTCATTGGTGTAGTGCTGTTTTTTTTTTCCGACTAAAGGTTATAACTCGGAATTTCAGACCTCCGACCAGAAACAAAAAGAAAGAAAATACCAAATGGATTTGAAATTCCTGCTCACAAGGTCTTTTCACCCTTGATTTCCATCACCAGTATGGCTGCTCACATCGTCTTCAACTTTAGTAGACTTTTTTCACATTTTGTTAAGTTTCACGCTCATCTTAAAACGGATTCAAATAATTTCTTTCTTTGAATCACTCTACACACAATACTCCATTATGACAAAGTAAAAAGAGGTGTTTAAAATGTTTTGTTAATTTTGTAAAAAGAAAAAAAATAAAATAAATAAATATATAAATAAATAAATAAAGATAGAAATGTCCCATTTACTGTACATACAGTAAGTATTGGTACATACAGTAAGGTGATGGGATGAAGTTGAGCTAAGTCGATTCTTTTCCTAATACACCACATCCTTCACTGTTTTTTTTCCCTCTTACCCACAAATAAGTTGCAAATGTTCACTTTCTTTTTGTTTTATCAATCAACAATGCCATCTGTTTTGGTCATTTATTGTCAGGACATTGCTAGAATTTGCTTAAAACTCCAGTTTCAACAACCATGCCTGTCTTGGACGACAACACTATGGACTAGTGCAGAATCCCACCAAGCAAAGGGAGGGAAATGCAGACTTCACACACACACACACACACACACACACACACACACACACACACACACACCGACCAGACGTGCGATTTAAACCTTCACCTCTGGAGGTTCTCAGGTATCAGCGATAACCATTAAGCCAACATCACACGGAAGCCTCGCGGGAACTGTATACACAATCATTCACCAGCACAACTCGCACGTTACAGGACTTCGTCTGGGAGTTATTGTGACGTCCTCTGTACAATCCTGACCTCGCTCCAAACCATTTCCACATGTTTGCAGCAGTAAAGGAGTTCCTGGGAGGCCAGAGTTTCAGAATTGAAACCAGGAAGTCAGATCTTGGCTCCGGAAAGAAACTGAGAAAACGTTCTACTTTGATGATATTCAGTGCTGGGATAAGTCCATTATTGTAGCAGGAGATTATATAGAGAAATAAAGTCCCTGTTTGACTTGAACACCTCTTTATTCTCTGTTCTTTTCATCCAGACACTGTAGACAAGCTGTGTTTCAGCTTTTCTGCTATGTGTATGACTTCCCCCAAAATCAGAGTAATAAATGAGTTCATTAGGACCCAGGAGGAAATCACTTTTTTTTTTTTTTTCAATGAGACAGATGAGAGGAAGCTCTCACAGCTCCCTGTCACTCAGAGCCAAATGAAGCTGTATGGCTCCCTCAGAGTTCGATGTCACAAATGAAAGCTGCTTGTTTGTAAATGAATTCGGTCACAAGTTGAAATCAGGGCTCTTGGAATGCTGACGACCGAGTCGAAGAGCCTGAGCCATCACCATGGCGCTCGTCTCAAATGATCGAGACCCATGATCGAGAAACATATAGATCCTTAATACCTCAAGCTCATTATTTTGAACCGTGTTCCTGTTTACGAAATTCCTCCAGGACGTTGAGTTCTACGGGGAGGATATTTCAGGAGTGAGACGCAAAAGGAGAAGCGAAATGAGACAGAGAGAGATGGAGAGGCTCAAGGTATCAGAGGAGACAGATTACAACGAAGATGCTAATTGCAGCCTGGTAGAATGTGAGAGTGCAAAATTCCTGTCTAAAAAGAAAAGAGAGGAAATGAGGAGAGAAGGAAAAAAAAAGAGGAGAAAAAAATGGAAAGAAAAAGAGAGAACTGGAGAGAAGCGAAGAGCCGAGCTGCAGGATCAGCGTAATGAGAGAAAATTGAAAGCAGCTGTTTGAGTGAGTCCAGGTTGGAGACGGTCCAGATACAGAGAGAGAGAGGGAGAGAGAGAGAGAGAGAGAGTGAGGTGAGTGGAGAAAAAAATAATAGAAAGGTTTAGAGAGAGAAAGAAAAACATTGTGGAAAAAGTAAAAAAAAAAAAAAGGCGAGTAGAGAAAACGATTGAGGAAGGACTGAGATAGGGAGAAAAAATGAGAGCGAGAAGGAAAGGAAAGATGAGAGATGTGGAAAAGACAAGAGAAATGGAAAAAGAAAGAAGATACCAAAAGCAAGTGAAATATCAAGAGAGAAAGCGAAATGATGAGAGAAGCGGTGATGAATAAGAGGAGAGAGAGAGAGAGAGAGATTAATGTTTAAAGATGGTCAAACATGAGAAAGAGGAATAAAAAAATAAGAGACAGATAGATGAGAATGCGTGAAAACGAGATGAAAAGGTGAACTGAATGAGGGATAGATGGATAGATGGAGAAGGACACAGAGCAAAAGAAAAAGTATAGTTGTAAAAAGGTAGGAAAGATAGAGGAGAAGAAAGAGAGCGGTGAAGAAATAGCAAGGAGAAGTGTTGAGGGTGGAAAACGAGATGATAGATAGATAGATAGATAGATAGATAGATTCTGTGTGTGTGTGTGTGTGTGTGTGTGTGTGTGTGTGTGTGAGAGAGAGATATAGATCTATGAGATGCAGGTGATCATTTAAGATGAATAGAGACAGTCAGGACCAACACACCGGTTACTAACTCAACATGATTACAGCCCTGTTAATGTGCCCTCGGCACATGCGTGTGTGTCTGTATGCATGTGTGCGTCTGTGCATCTCTGTGTGTGTGTGTGTGCGTGTGTGTGTGTGTTCCACTGTACAAAGAATCGTGGAATTGATAGAATGTGAAGAGCTCGGTGCAGGCTCAGGGGAGTCCCTGCAAGAGGCCGTGCTCGAAGGAAAGCACTCTCTCTATTCATTTGGGCTCAATAAAGCTGCTGTGGAATCTGGTGTGTGCACATCACACAATCTACACACGCACACACACACACACACACACACACACACACACACACACACACACACACACACACACACACTGAGACACAAACACACTCCATCATGGTCCCCTCTACATCTGGGGAAACGAGAGCGCCCTTCATCCTAATAAATAGTCATAAAATCCCAAAGCAAGAGCCTTTTAGTGATTTGTGAATGTGCAGCCTGCAGAGTGTCTGACCAAGAGAGTGAGGGAGAAAGAGAGCGAGAAAGTGAGGGAGAGAGAAAGAGAGAGAGGGGCCTCTCTGGATATTTATATGCCACTGACTCACGCAAGAGGAATCACATTAGCTATGGCTGCCATGCTTTTATTAGATCCCCAGCCGACCCATTCCAACCAGCACAGTCCTCTCTCTCTCTCTCACTCACTCTCTCTCTCTCTCTCTCCCACATGCTCTCGCTCGCACTTTTTCAGCACCTCAACTCCAGACACTTTCTTAATGACATGTCATTTCCTGTCTCAGCCAGCGCTCTCTGTATGTTGACTTTAAGAGAAGCTCAGGCACAGAAATGGGACGCTGTGGTTGGGAAGTCACTCCTGTTCAATCAGTTTTTTTTTCTTCTTTTTCTTCTTCTTGTATTACTTCTTTCCATCTTGGAGGATACTCGGACTGGAATTATACTCAGTCATAAGTTCTGTTGCACTGGAGTTGTTTGAGCCAGCATGGTGGCATAGTGGTTAGCACAGTTGTTAGCCTCGCACCTCGACCTCGGGGAACATGTTTGCAGCCCGTGCTTGGTGGGTTTCCTTCGGGCACTCGGGTTTCTTCCCACAGTCTAAAGACATGCAGGTTAGGTTAATGGGCGTTCCCAAATTCCCCATAGTGTGTGTTCTTGTGTGCCCTGTGATGGACCACCGCCATGTCTCCTGGGATAGGCTTCAGGCTTCCCACAACCCTGAGCATGATATGCCATATAGAGAATGAGTGAGAGTGGAGTACTTTGTAAACCCCCTATTAAAAAAAAAAAAAAGATGAGTCTAAATCAGGTGAAATGGCCATAGTTACAGGATAGCATCATAGCAGAGAAGCTATAAACATGCATTAACCCCTTACAGTACCTTACTCAATTATTACGAAAGTGAAAAAATGTGTTTAAAAGATTAAATTGGTACAAAAAATGTGAAAGGATAAGTTGAAAGACATAAGCTCCTGTTGAGGGTCTGGAACCATTCAAGGAACTGTTTAGAATAGAAATTTTCCTGCATGGAGTTTCTGGTCCATAGCTGCGCAAGATGCATGGCTATTATGACCAGAAATCATGCTAACTATAAAAATGTGGCATTTTAATGCAGCCCACGCAACATGGCTAACACAAAGAACATCAAGACCAACTGGCCCTTCCCACATTCTTAAACTTGCCCGAATCTGGACCTGTAGATCCTTCATCATGAAGGTTTCTTAGAGTTTGGGAGAAATTCTTCAGCATGATCGATGGTTTGAAATGTAAGCAGCTACTAAAAACGTTGTAAAAAAAAGTGTGTTATTTTGAAGGTGCACTATAGCAGTTTGTAGGTGGTTTGTGGTTTGTGGTGTGATGTGGTTTATGATGTGCATGTGGTTTGTGTATGTGTTACGTGTAAGCTGGAATATAACCCACCCTGTGCTAAACTACTGTACTAAATCCACCACTAAATGCGACCCTGTTCACTAAACAACTAAAAAAAAAGTGTGTTCCGAAACAGAACATACAAAATCCGGGATTTAATCCAACCCTGTGACTAAACTACTAAATATGTAGTGTTTATTACAGAAGTGCACAGCAGGTTCAGAGCTTCAGTAATTACAGGTAACCAAAACACAGGGATGCAGGTCTCTGTAAACAGGTGAGGAATTATATCAAGTCTTATCAAGTCATGAGGTGTACTGTAATGGGTACTTTGTGGGTAAATAGTGTAGTGTTTGTGTGGTAGGTGTATTCTGGTTATAGGTGATTGAGGCATGTGATGTCACAAAGTCAAGCGACAGTAGGAACTATCAAGGAGAAGCAGGAAAAGACCATTTTACCATTCAAGGCTATATCACTGCTAACCGCAAGCAAGTCAGCTCATTTGAACATGCTTTTGATGTGTCACTCATGGAAATGAAAGTGTCCCTGAAACTTTAACAGTCCTTTCTTTTGAGCTTTTGACATAAAGCCAACATGACTGAAGAAGATGAAGAAGATGAAGAAAAAGTCATTTTCTGTCCTACAGAAAAGTGCAATTATTATTATTATTATTATTATTATTATTATGATAAAGTTAGGGCTCTGGGTTATTCGGAAATAAAAAAATATATATATTCCTAGAACTCCTTTTTAACATACTGTACTATACACCTTGAGTTTCTAAGTTTCTTGAAAGTCCTTGAAAAAGCTTACTGCAGTGGAAACAATATTACTGATATTACTTTTTTAAGAGCTCTGATTATGATTTAGCATAAGAATGAGCTTGATTAGCTTGTTAGCGAGCTAAATTAAACTCCTTTCTTGCTAGTTGGCTGTTTTGCAAGTGTGCATGCCCTGAGACAAAAAAGGAAGAAAAATGTATTTTTGTTTCTTTGTGATGATATTCTCATATCATCAGGAGATATGAGATATGTTGTGTTTCCATAACTCTCTCATTACTAGACATGCTGGAGGGAGAAAACACTTTGTGCATTTATTTGTTTTTCTTGTCTTATTGAACTTTTGTGGTGGTGTCATTTTGAGATTGCTGTCAACATCTTTTTCTTTTTCTTTTTTTCTACTCACAAATTACACTAGCTCATCCCGGGCTCCAGTGTGGAAGAACCTAAGCATGTGAAGATTCTTCTGTATACTTTTACCCAGACTTATAGTTCTTCCCTGTAATTACTTGTCTGTGAAAGCACTGTAAAAAAAGAAACAATGCCAAATGCCTTGGCCATAATCTACCTCTATTCATTCTTTCCTTGCTTTTCTATTCACCTCTCTCTTTCTTTCCTGTCCTTCTCTCTTTATATAGTTAATAAAGCCCAGTGATGTTCCAGCCAGCATACGACCAACACAGCTCATGCATATGTATGACTTGAATAATTATGTATATCTTAATCCAGGAAATGTGTGGGTTGATTAAACCCAGGCTGGATTCTTTGAAGGCGGGCAGCTTCCAACACGGTGAAAAGGAAAGACGTTGCAAGGGAAACGTTTTTTTTTACAAGGGAAAAAAAAGAGAGAAGAAAACACAGAGAAAAATAGATATGAGTAAAGCAAAATAAAAAAGAACAAGCCAGGGAGAAAAATATAGACCACATGAATGCTGGAAACATTTCATGCTACCACAAGCCACATGCAATAAAATTCTCGTACAGTCTTGAACATATCCCACGGTATAAATGATGAATGCCCATTTGTTTCAAAAAACCAAACCTCAGTGAGTAGGAAATTCTGCCTAACTACCATCTCATCATGGCAATATTCCCTCTTCCTGTATGCTGATTGGCCAAATATCCTAGGCAGGGAATATGGAACTTCTGTCTCATTCTCTACATCAGTATTCTTGACATTTACTTGCACTGACCCATACATTTATTTGGGATACTTTGCCTACAAGGCTTGGAATGATCAGGTATAATATAAGTTGATTCAGCGACTGGAAACCCAGTGGTGTGAGAACGAGAACCAGCAAGTAGATCAAAGAACTATTTGGAATTAACACCAGAGATTTACTTGTTCGTGATTTTATCTAGAGCTTCAGAGAATGTAAGCCATACACCAGGCTGGATATACTGTATCCAGAAATTATAAGCTTAGCTGAAGGTACAATGAACCACTGGATGGACCACAGGCAAGCTGAAGATTCTGTGTCCTGATAGCAGAGATTTTGACCAATAGGAGCCATGTGAAATCTTCAATGATTGGGTACTGTAACCCAAGGTGGTGCCAGAAAGCCCATCAGGAGACAAGCAAGTATAAACCAAGTATAAAGCAAGCACAAAGTTAAAGAGCATGAACCAAGCTGCAATCCGAAAATTGCTCAATCCACATCAAGTTGCAGATCCAGAGAATGGAGACCATAAACAAAGCTACAAATCCAAATTGATAAAAAGGTAAAAATTCAAAGGTTTGCAACCACAAATCAGGTTGCAGATACAAAGGATGGAGTGCATGAATAAAGTTGCAGATGCACAGGATGGAGTCCATAAACCATGTTGTGGATCCAAATAACTGATCCCATGAACCAAGTGGCAGACCCAAAGGATGGAACCCTTAAGCCAGGTTACAGATCCCAAAGATGGAGTCCATAAACCATGTTGTGAGACCAAAGGATTGAGCCCCTAAACCATGTTGCAGATCCTAAGGATGGAGCCCATAAACCATATTCCAGACTAAAAGGATGGAGCACATAAACCATATTCCAGATCCAAAAGATGTTGCCCATGAAGATAAAAAAGTTGAAGATGGTAAACCCAGTGTACCGTAGAGTGACTTTAAACCAGAAACCAAAATGGAGCTCAGAACCGATACTCAGTCTAGGGATCCACTCTCCGGACCACCAGCTTTAAACTGGTTCCTCGACTTGACAACAGAAGATCCAGGAATCTAAAACAAGATGGAAAGCCAGTGAGTCCAAAAACGCAATCTGTAAGTATACCTACTGTGTCTTCGAACATCCACTGAGACACAAAGTGTTCCTGTTTGTTCATTTCAAGCTTGATTGGTTTTAACAGTTGAGCCCTAATGTTCAATTACATCATGAACATCATCAAATGCAAGAGCAGGACACAAGACAAGCGCGCACACACACCCACACACATCCACACACATAATTTCCACACTTTACCACACTTACGCTTTTTTTGTCTTTTCTCCTTGTTTATACGTGAGAGGGACGTTGAACTCCACTTTGAATCTCAAATATGCTCAGCTCATTTAGGTACGTCACGCTAGAGCAAGCATGCCTGGGATGGAGCTTGTCACTGTGTGCCTGGATGTGTGTATTTTGCGAGTGTGTATGTATGTGTATGGAGTAGGGTGGAGAAAACAAGAGGAATAAGTTCATTGACACAACTAACCATAACCCTTTACTAATGGTCTGTATACGCATTAAAACCCTTGAATCATTTAACACAGATGTTTAGGTTTTGTGTGTGTATGTGTTGTTGTGTGTGGGTGTGTGCTAGACATAAGGAATTAAACTTTGTTGGTAGACGATTACATTCAGTCTTCATTTACTGGCTGGTGCTTTTGAGACAATTGAGGTTGTGCATTTGGGTGATGCATTGGAGTTAAAGTGTGATAGCAACATAAACTTCAGTGGATTAAATATTACAAAATGTATTGAATATTATTGTATATAAATGTATTGGGTGTTAGTTTGAATCATATAGCTTGTTTGTAGCAGTAACTGGTAAATTGATTTAGGTTTAGAATACACTGCTTGGTTTTAAAGTGTAAAATATTAAGGCTAAAGACAAATATGATTCATGCATGTTGTCCAACTTTTCTCAGCTTCTTCCTCACACTTTCAATTTTTTATTTGTTATTTATTTAGCTCTAGGTTGGTTGCAATAGCCTGTGACCTCAAACCAGTGGAAGAAGTTATGTTACTTCAATGTCTGGCAACCCAGTCATACACTATGGGCAATTTGGGGAAGCCAAACAATGAGAAATCAAAAAGCATCAGAAGGAAACCCACCAAGCATGGGGAGAATATAAAAGCAGAGTGAAATTCTGTTTGAACCTTCAACCCTGTAGGTTTGAGGCAACGGTGCTAACCTCTAAGCCAACATTCTACCTATAGAGACATTCCAAAGGAACAATAAAACTTGTATGAGGTAGCAAAGATCGTTGATACCTCAAAAGACGTGAAGATGAAGATAACCAGGAAATTCCTAAAAATTTATCTTCTTCGTTCTGCTGCTCCCAATACGGAACACCAGAGCAGACCATTTGTCTCCATCTAACTGTGTCTTCTACATCTTCCATTTTCACTCCAACCTTCTGCATGTCCTCCCTCATCACATCCATAAACCTCCTCTTTCTCTTTTCTTTCTGCCTGGCATCTCCATCTCTAAGATTCTCTTCCTAATATACCCCTCATCCCTCCTCTCCACATGTCCAAAGCACCTTAATCTGGCCTCTCAAACTTTGCACCCAAAGTCCAAGTCTGTCCATTCTTGTCACTCTGAAAGCAAAGCATCACAGCATCTTCAGCACTGCCACATCCTGCTCTGTTTCCTGTCTATGGCTTAAAAATGAAAGGGGGATCAACCAAAAACATCAAGTGGCAAGATGGTGACAGCTACAAGCTTTAACTCCACCCCCCCCCAGCCCTAACCGTAACCTATCATACAATTACGGAGCTAATAGGAATGACAATGTTTAATTGCTGCTCACACAACACACTCGGAGGAAAGTGCTATTCCTTGCTTCCGCTTGCATGATCTCATCATGATCCCATGATTGGCTGTTGTCACTGTGATTAATGTGAATGTGCAGGTATTCTGTCCTTCCCCTGTGCGAGACCATGGACAATCTGCTCTCTAGACCCCTGACTACAGATGACTGGAGCATCACCCGGGATTCGAACTCTGTGATAGGGTGAACACTTTTCCATAGCACCACTCGGGAGCCGGGATGCGGTGGGCTTCATGTCAAGTGTCTTGGAGAAAGTGTGTGACAGTCTTCGGTAGTTGTCACCTTGATGGGAGTCTGCCCTAACACAGAGACGGGTGGGAATTGGCTACAACTAATTTAGAGAGAAACAAAAGGAATTATAATGCCTTACAAGCTGGATTTCAATGGTTGCTGGTACTTTTATCACTAAACATGGCTCAGAGTCACCTAGGTTCACAGGAAAAGCTGGCATCACCGATGAACATCAGCGGACTGACATTTCCCATAATTCATCAGGAAACAAATCAGGATGCTGTGTCTGGATGTTCTACACTGGGAATAAAAAGGGTTGTTGTTGTTGAGTTTTGTTTTTGTTTTATTACAGTTTTATCTTTATTACTGCGATGGACCAACAAAGCCATACATAATAATAATTAAACAACGAAAGCGAAATCTTTGTGGAACTTATTAACTGCTCGTTCTCAGATCCTAATACGACTCCAAATGAGGGCTTTATTAAAGGCAGGAGCGCTCAGAGGATAAAACCATTAAGCCTGTAGTTAAAAGAGGAATAGACAGCGCTAGTATTAACTGTAAAACATAACTAAGTGCCTAATTACAATTATTAGAAATGTTTTTTTTTTCTGATTTAATTATATCCAGACATTTATAACATTCTTAATTCACTAAAGATTTATTACGAATTGTTTCTCGGATACTTAGAATATTTAAAATTATATCAATTAAATAAAAATGCACAAAAACTTTTCCTGTGTGTGTGTGTGTGTGAGAGGGTTTTCTCTGATGTCTGAGGCAACCATCTGTGGTGCCGGTGTTAAGTTGAGTGTCATTTGTATATTTGAGATGTGCACAATGCTGTCTGTGTTCCAAACCTCTAGACTATGGTGTGTATGTAGGTAGTGTATGTGTGTGTGTTTTTACATGTATATTTCTACATGGTTAACCTCTATTTATGGATCAATGTGTGGTGTGTATGGCAGCCAGGGTTATGTTTAATGCGGGGTTTGTGCTGTGTGTATGTGTGTTATGTATACACAATGTATGTGTGGGGAAAGTTGGCTACGGGGTGTGTGTTGTCATTGGCTAACTTGCACTTACTGCAATGTGTTAGCGTGTTTTGCATAGGAGCAAGTGAGGTGTGCGTTTCAGCGTGTTATTTTTGGATTCCTTGGTACGCCTGGAGATCTGCCCAGTCTGACTCTAATACATCGACTTGAGTTATGCAGCTTGAAACATCGATATTTTCTTTATGTCTATTTGCAGCACAGCTTCTATGGTGCATACAGTATTTGTGTCTCCGCTGTTGTTTTATGCCGGCATTACCAGACTCTGTCAGCAAGTTGCTTGTTTTAAGGAAGTATTAATGCATAAATATGAAATTTTCCACTATATTGAGTTTGGCTTTCGTCTATACAAAAAGTCTTGCTCCTAAGGATCTGGAAGCCACGCCCATTTTGCTGCACTTAAAGGTTGACGTTTTTAGACTGTGTTTGGTGAGATAGATTCATAACTCCAGTGTAAAACTAAAAAGAGCAAGCAGCAGACTAGAAACACTTGGGTTAAGTGGGAAATTTAGCAAATTTGATTTTTGGCCAAATCTTTGAAAGACACTCTAACGAAAGCTTTACATGCATTTGCATTCTCAATGTCCCATGCATTTTCCTTGGCACGGAACATCATCACTATCCTGGATCTCCAATGATACTGCAGTGATGATTTCCCTGCAGCATCATCGTTAATGTGGAGAATTTCCTATTTTAAAAAAATCATTAAAATATATTTTTAGATGTTGTTTAAAAAAAAAAAAAAGTATTAAGTTCTGAAAATATTGTTGTTGATCTTTTGGTTGTCTCCGTCAGGGTTTCGCCACAGTGGTCCATCCTATCCACACCTTGCACAGGTTTTACCCAGTGGTGTCAAAAGTATTCACATTCATTACTTGAGTAGAAGTATGGATACTAGGGTTTAAAAAGACTTCTTT
>JAQMYG010000002.1:3309189-3321515 GCA_030014215.1 Clariallabes teugelsi
GTCATGTTTCACTTGAGGATCAAATACTTATTTCCCTCATTGAAATGCAAATCAATGTATAACATTTGTATCGTGTGTCTTTATGGATTTTTGCTTGATATTCTGTCTCTATCCTGTACCATAAACCTATGATAAAAAATATAAATTTCTTTGTAAGCAAGCAAAAATCTGCAGGGGATCAAATACGTATTTCCCCCGCTGTATGTGCCCTGTAATGGAGGTGTACAGGGTGTACCTCACCACGTGCCCAAAGTCCAAAGTCCAAGATTTAGTTCCAAGATATGAGTGAAAGTGAAATCTCTGTCTTTAGCTCTGCAATGTCTTTCTATGCAATTGTCTAGACTGATATCCAAACATGGTCAGAAATCCCCAAAGGCAAATGCCTTGTTCGAATACATCTGAGGTGTGTGTGTGAGTGTGTGTGCGCACGTGTGTGATGATTTCAACATGTCATTATTGGCCCAAAACATCGACATAAGCTGCAATCATGAAACGCTTTTTTTTTGTGCCGCGTGTTTCAGACTGTAAGCGAACAGGGGCGCTGCACATTATCCTTGACCTCTTTATAGAAGTCTTGAGGGGATGGTTAAGAACAGGGAGAGAGAGAAAGAGAGAGAGAGAGAGAGAGAAGCAGAGGAAGAGGGAAAGGAGGGAACATTTGACAGGAAGCACTTTAGCCTTCTTGATAATTACTGTAAGCCTCACCAAGAAGAGACCATATAAATGAATAGAAGGTGATAAAGTGCTCTTTGAACAGGTAACCCAGTCGCAGACAGACAGATGGACAGACGGACAGACGGACAGACGGACAGTCCAGCATTTAAATAAAAACATATTGCGTAAGAGAGAGAGAGAGAGAGAGAGAGAGAGAATGTTTGACACAGTGAGACAGAGAGGAAGAGAGAGACCAAGAAGGAGAGAGAAAAATAAAGAGACTTTGTGAAGAGAGAGAGATTGTGTGTGAATATTCTGTAACACGCCACCGAATGCATAATTCTAAACCATTAGTATAATAATGCCAAATAAAACAAAATTATTAAAAATGGCCTAAAAGCATTTCTATACCTTTACCCTCATTAAAAGTGCCAGCAGACATGAATATTCATGGTTATGCAAATTCACAATGCGCCCGCATACTCCTCCTAGCTAGCCGGCTAGTTCAGTCGACGCTGGTGGAATTTTAGTATATTAACACCTGTCGTGATATAACGTTACCATGGCGACCGCGTTCTGTTCAGCATTAACATTTGGACCAGAGATTTGGATCTGTACTGTCGTTATCCTCTAATCATAAATCATCTTATATACTGCATATGACATCATACATTGTGCTTTACATGTACTGTAGCTCCGCCCCCATTTCGTTTTATACAAAGGGAGCAACAAAGTCGAGGTTTGGTTTAAACCAACAAGAAAATGTTGTTTTCAAGGTTCAGATGGACTTTACACACAAACCACATTCGGTCTTATAACAGTCTAAATGACTATTGCTGGAATGTGTGTGTGTGTGTGTGTGTGTGTGTGTGTGTGTGTGTGGTATTAAAACATACTAACCACAGGATTTGAAACAGGCTTTAACTGTGCCAAATCCTTCAAAATCCCCAAATGAGACAGAACCCACTGAGAGCAAAGGACATCTCTCTCTCTATCTCTCACTCTCTCTCTCTCTCTTTCTATCTCTCGCTCTCTCCTTCTCTCTCTGTTTATGAAAGGATAATACGGCTCTGGCTCTGAATACCTTGGCTGTAGCTGGATCACGTTCGGACGGCCACAGATCCGGACCGTGGTAACTATGGAAACGGGTTGGAAGATCGTTTAAGGGCCAGCAAACCTCCAGCGGGGAGACTAAGACACACTCACTCGCACACATACATACATGTGTGTGTAACAGGGTAATTTAGTTTTTTGTATGAGCTCAGTATCCATTCAGTCTGAAGCTCATCTGGACTCAACATGGGAGACATCCATTACCAGGGAGAGTCAGGGAGCGAATAAAATACAGATGCAAGATGTCTATGTGTGTGTGTGTGTGTGTGTGTGTGTGTGTGTGTGTGTGTGTTTGAGAGAGAGAGACAGAGAGACAGAGAGAGAGAGAGAGAGAGAGTTTGTGGATTCAGTTAATCCATGAGCTGAAACACTGTACCCAGAATCCTCCAGACATATAGGAGATTTATGAAGTGGACCCAAAAACTGAAATAAACACAGAAACCAAAGAGTTCTTGCTTCTGATTGGTCAGGAGGTTGTTGATTAATGTTCTATAACAGAAGTTCTCACAGAATTAAACAGCAGGTTTAGAAATATATCAATATATCCAAATTGTACATACTTTATACTGATGATTATGATGTAATCATCTACAACTGTAAAACCTGCTATTGTTTACAGCGTACTATTTAGTAGTTTAGTGCACAGGGTGAGATTTGGCCTTAGATTTAGTATCTATTAAAGCATACTATGTAGTAGTTTAGTGCACAGGGTGGGATTTAGCAGTTGGTTATTATTTATAAGAGTGTACTATTTAGTAGTTTAGTGCACATGGTAGGATTTAGCTGTGGATTTTGTATCTATTAGAGCCTACTATTTAGTAGTTTAGTGCACAGGGTGAGTGGGATGTGGCCTTAGATTTAGTATCTATTAAAGCATACTATGTAGTAGTTTAGTGCACAGGGTGGGACTTAGCAGATGGTTATTATTTATAAGAGTGTACTATTTAGTAGTTTAGTGCACATGGTAGGATTTAGCTGTGGATTTAATATCTATTAGAGCATACTATTTAGTAGTTTAGTGCACATGGTAGGATTTAGCTGTGGATTTAATATCTATTAGAGCACACTATTTAGTAGTTTAGTGCGCAGGATGGGATTTGGTAACCGTTAGATGTACTACTTAGTAGATTAGTGGCAGGGTCGGATTTAGCTGTGGATTTATTATCTATTAGAGCATACTATTTAGTAGTTTAGTGCACAGGGTGGGTGGGATGTGGCCTTAGATTTAGTATCTATTAGAGTTTAGTGCACAGGGTGGGATTTGGCCTTAGATTTACTATTTATTAGAGTGCACTATGTAGTAGTTTACTGCGCAGGATGGGTTTTGGTAACCGTTAGATGTACTAGTTAGTAAATTAGTGGCAGGGTGAGATTTAGCCTTGGATTTAGCATCTACTAGAGCATACTATTTAGTAGCTCAGTGCACAGGGTGGGATTTAGCTGTGGATTTAGTATCTATTAGAGCATACTATTTAGTAGTTTAGTGTGCAGGATGGGATTTGGTAACCGTTAGATGTACTACTTAGAAGATTAGTGGCAGGGTGGGATTTAGCTGTGGATTTATTATATATTAGAACATACTACTTAGTAGTTTAGTGCACAGGGTGGGATTTAACAGGTGGTTATTATCTATAAGAGTGTACTATTTAGTAGTTTAGTGTGCACTACAGTATGTGATTTACTCCACCCCTTGTATGTGAGGTTTTTAAGAGCACTGCTATAATATCAGCTCAAACCTCTCCGTGTCACTAAACATTCTGAAATTCTTGTTTAGTGATACATTAAGAAGAAGCACTGAACACCTATGAAGTCTATAAATAACCACAAATAATTTACAAACTGATATATTTTCTGACTAAAATTCTGAAGCACGGTTCATGATTGTTTTCACAGCTCTGATTTCTCCTGAACTCTGACCAGCAGAATCAAACTCACAAACTCACAGCATCAAAACACTTTTCAATCCCCTCGGATTTCTTATGGTCTCACAATTGTTGTAGTTCGGGGTTAAAATGTGAAAAATTTCATCATTAGCAGTTTACTGTTGTGTAAAGATGAATAAACACTTTGGGACATTCTATTATAGGAAAATAATCAATTTCAGTGTAGTAACATTAAACAGTTCAATAGACTCTGCTTGTATATTGTGGAATAAATGAATTTAAACGTGATGCTCCTGATAAATGAGGCTATAAGCTTCAATAACTTTTTTGCAACTTTAGCTCCAGTCATCTAATGTACCTCGGTTTATCGATTAATTTTGAACCGCTACACTGAGTATGTTTAATTTTTCTTGAAACTTTAGTTAGCTGCTTTAGTAATTCATGTGTGTGTGTGTGTGTATGTGTATGTGTATGTGTGTGTGTGTGTGTATGTGTTGTGTGGGTTGGGTGTAGTATGAGTGCACTGAGAAACATTGAGGGTAGGAATTCTATCCTCATTCTGTACTCATGAACCCATGCTCTTCTGTACTGTTGAATAATGCAGAATGTGGTCTGTAGGCTGCTAATGCTAATGGTCACTACTTATGCACAGAGTAAGTACTGTAACTGAAACCTCTGTAGAACCCACAACTTCACCTGATCACTGTAAGGAGAAAGACTTCACCATCATTCTTTCTCTTTTAGCAGGCCGGATATGCTAGAGTGCAGAAACTGGAACCATTCCACCCGAATCTACCGTGAACTAGTTTTTGTGTAATGAGGCTCTAGCAACAAGATTCTCACTAATTCACTTAAAATACACCTATTTGATTCACTTGATTTTTTTTTTTTTTGCAGCAAAATTGCGTTTGAAAGTCTGAAGATTTTATGAGCCGTTGCAATAACCAGAATGAGAAACCTGCATCCACATGCTAACGACACTAACGTTTAATAAAGTTTCAACTTGGAATTCAACTTAGATTAAAAAAAGTAATTAAAAAAGTAACAAAAAAATCACAATTTATCTTGTCAATCTGCAAATTACTTACAATTAAAACTGGTTGTTCCGCTGTGGCGAACCCTCGACGGGAACAGACGAAAGAATAACAACAACAAGCTATAGACAAACTAGCATTTTGATAAAGTACCTAGCTACCTACAACTTATTACAATTTTTTTTTCATTGTAATCACCTACAGCACTCATTCTCATTCTCACTATTACTTCAGGTTACAGGAGGCCTGAAGCCTATCCTAGAGTACTTACAGTAGGTCTCTAGGCGGGGTACACCCTGGACAGGGTGCCGGTCCATTGAAGGGTACAAGCACGTACTGTACACACTGCGGGCAATTAGAAAACACAATACCCTCATGTGCATATCTTTGGACTGTAGGAGGAAACCAGCATTGAACAGCCAGTTTGACATTCAATGATTTATCACATTCATTCAGCAGAAAATACTCAACGTCACCCCTCCAGCAAACACACACACACACACACACACACACACACAGTTTGGGACAAAATGCTAGCATGAAAAAGTAGATTGTTACTGGAGAAGCTGAGGAACTGCCACGTTATGAAAAATGTAGTAAATGAGTAGCGATGCGACGTTGTACTTGTAGCTTGGTACTATGTAAGACTGATAAGACTTCCTTCAGGGATCCTTCATTATTATCTTCACGCACTCAGAACGAGGGAACACGGCAAACATGGCGGGCCGCTTGTAACGTTCTAGATGGCGGCTGGGCAAATCCGTTTATCAATTTATTAATGATGTTCCATTAAAAATGGTTTAAAATGACATGTTCACGGAGACCTTTGAATTCACCAGTTCCATGGAGCACACACACTCACCTGCATGCACACACACACACACACACACACACACACCTACACTGTCAGTGAAATGTCCAGGAGATGTCAACCATCAGGAACTCAAAGTTTCCAAGTTTGTACTACAGCTAGAAAATGATGGAGTAAAAAAAAGAAATAGGGGAGAGAGAGAGAGAGAGACAGAGAGAGAGGGATTCAGTCATGCTGCTTTTAAAAGCTCTCTGTGGACATGCTTAGTTCCTGGCCTGGGGCCCTGACAGATTCAGATACACGTGTACTATCTGCTTTACACACGCCTCAGGAAGCGAGAGATGTGTGCGTGTGTGTGTGTGTGTGAGAGAGAGAGAGAGGATGTCATGTAATTTCAATTTCTATACTTTGATGTTTCAGTGAACAGATTTCTGATATCTCTCATGTTCCACATCTTTGGAATCTGCCTTTGTTATCTTAAGTTAATCTTATCCATTTTACACACACACACACACACACACACACACACACACACACACACACACACACACAAACTTTGGGAAAAAAATTCTCCATCAGGTCAAAAATGTCAGATATTCCTATTCTCGTGAATCCATTTGGTCCCTACCAGGCCATAAATACACACCCCTAACAGGCACACACACACACACACACCGAACATTATGACTATTTCATCCCACTGCAGCTCGGTAAATTCCATTATCATTCACGAAATACCACCACGGGCCATGAGACGAGTAGAGGATGTGTAAAGAATGAGAGGAAAAGAGCTGAAAAATTAAAGCAGGAACATATCCATGTAAAAGATTTGATTTGAAGCGTAATCATTTTAAGCGAGATGCAATCGTCTGCTGCTAATACGTTCGCGAGGATATTAAACCCTCAGCAGTTAGGTGTGGATGGTGGGTCGGATCGATGCTAATCGGCTCGACACGGCCTGATGGAGAGCAAACTGTGACGCCATGGAGAAGAGGAGCTCACCTTAAGACTCAGATTTATCACGCAGCCATGTTTATTTAATCAATAGAGACGCCATTATGAGTGAGCGAAATACGGGGGTGATTAGGTGCAAGGCATTAGCGTCATGGTCGCGCGCGATACCAGGAGTGCTGTTGATTTGTTGCGCCGTCACCTTCGGTCAGGGAGATCAAAAGAGACGGAGATGAAAGTTCACGCTGGGTTTGATGTCTTCACCTCGTTCGCCCTGTGTGTGCTCACTATCATTTCTCGAGGCTTCAACCCACACTCATCATCCCAGATAAACTGCTGTGATGATAATTGGCTGTCTGCGTCTAAAGGCCGATCGCCTACTTTTTAGAAATGTCTGTCGCTATGACATCCTCGCACTGTCATAAACACTAGCGCATGAATAAAACATGGCCAGCGATCAGCGGTGCCGGCAAGCAAACACAGTGTTGACTTGAGTAAATATTTCATCTCCGGGACGGCGCGCACCTTCCCGCCTCTGCTTCCTCTTTATTACCGACTTTTGTCGAACATTAATATGGGCAAGTCCATGGAAACTCCTTAATCTGCTTTATTTTGATGGCTCTTCTACTCGGTCTCTCTTTCTTCCTCCTGACTGATAATGCCATTACCGCGCACGCTCCATCAGTCTTCAAATCTCGCTGACGTATTAGGTGTCAGTCTGTTTTTTTCCCCCTCCATCCTCTCTAAGTTAAAGAGTATTTGTCATCCTCCTCTCCATAATACTTCATTCCGCCTTCTAGCCATCAGAGACGGGGTTTCACAAAGCACACAACTTTTGATCAAATTTCTTTCCACCTCATGCATCTACACCCAGTGGGATGTGTCAGCTTCTCTAATAAAGATACATACATTGATGCACTACTGAGTGATGCACTCACAGATCTTATGAGGCCCTTTTTTTTTTTCTGCTGCACAAAGTTTCAGAACTTTTGGAACCGGAAAAAGTGAAACATGAGCAAACTTTCAAGCAGTTTCCCGCTGTATGGTTTCCTGAATTTGCTCAATTCCAGGAGTTTTCAGGTGTGTAAATTCTTTAACCTGCTCAGGTCGAGTACTGTCCAGCTTCGTAGTTTTTGGTAGCTTCTCATTTCCAGTCATTTCCATCACCCATCTGGTTTGTGTTACCTGCTCAGGTCTAGTACTTTCCACCTGTGGGAGTTCTGGTATCTTCTCAAGTCCAGTCATTTTTTGATTAATAGTCTCTTGGACATGCTCAAGTTCAATATTTTCCAGCTGTGCGGTATCTGAGGGCTCAACTCCAGCTGATTCTGTGTTGTCTTTTGCAATCCACTAGGTTCCAGATGTCTGGTATTTGGTACATGCTTAGCTTCAGTAGTTTTCAAGTATGTAAATTATTTGACCTGCGCAGGTGCAGTACCTTCCTACCTTCCTGCTGTGATCTGGTACCTCCAGTCATGTAAAGCCATGTGGTATCTGGTATGTTCTTACGTCTAGTAGTTTCTGGAAAAAAACAGAACCATATTAATACTGCAAGATTCTTGCTTGCCTTGTCTAAACCTAATCAATTTTAGATGTGTTGTTTGTGTAGTATCTGCTAAGGTCTGTCAGTTGGTTTCCAGCTGTGCTGTTTCTTGCATCTGTAGTTCAGTAGTTGTCCAGCTTTGTGGCTTCTGGGCCTGCTCAAATCCAGTGTACTCCAGTTGTCTTTTAGCTTTTAGGAATCTGTCTTTAGGGCCTGTTCAAGTCCATATTTTCCAGGGATGCAGTTCCTGGTGTCTGCTCATGTCCAGCAGTTTCCAACTGTGTGATTTCTTGTATTTTGTCAGGTCCAGTAGTTTCTAGCTGTGGAGTTTCTGGTACCTTTTCAAGTCCATCAACAACAGGACAAAGTTTTTGTTTGTAACTAACTGGTTTTGCATAGACATTACATACAGTAGGTCCTGGAGCTACTGCAGCTTAAGGACCTTTTTCAGAGCAGGAGTGCCATAAAGAGACTGGTGGTCATGTGGGGTAGATTCCAAAATTGGGGTCCCAAGAGAAACTTCAAGAATGGGAACCTTTCAGGGACAGTAATCTGTCAGGGGGTCTAAAATTTCCTTCATGCACCCCTGGGACCCAAGCGTGGGTTTTATAAAGAATCTGGACAAATTGTATTTAAAATTGAAAGAGATATAATATAAATAGAATTTGCCAAACTAAATGCTAAAATGTGCAACATGATCAGAATGCTTGGTGTTTGTCTATCCTTTGTATGTGGCATGAGTAGTTTATTCTCTGCTCAGCACCACATACTGTGTACCTTAAGAATATTCTCAAAAACCCTACTCACTCTTGCACTGCTGGACAATTTCCCTTCTTTTGTGCCTTACTGCCAATACAAATAACAGTGTTCTTCTATTAAAAATCATTTGGCACTGACTTTGAAATAACTACACACACAAAAAAAAATACATTTCAGTGCAACCACCAGGGTTTATACAGCAATGCTGGACACCTTCAACCAGCCTCAACCATGTTCCTTTCATCTCTCCCATTCATTTCCCTGGTCCCTATTACTGTTAACCATGAAATACAGTATGTGAGCTTGGAGTGAATAGAGCTGAATCTGAATAATCCTGAAGCTCAATAGTCTGGCTGCACCTTGAAGTGCTCCAATTCACTCATACAAACTCCTCGTATATCTTACATGTCACTTTAAAGGGAGTGGGTTTGAAGAATTATGGAGCTGGGCTGTGCTTGCTAACTCCAGATGCCTTGAGATCCACAATCGCGGTCTGGTATTGAAATATTTTATGGTGGAATTAAAATCTAGTGCCAGCTGGGTTGTTGTACCCGCCTCCATTGGTCAGCAGTCAGACTACAGTGATTTGCTTTGTATATTGTTTTTTTGTTTGCTTGTTTGTTTGTTTGTTTGGTGTGATCCCCAAGTGGAAATGTTAAGAAATGAAAATTCCTAGTTGATTACTTTTAAAGTAGCTGTTTGAACTAGTTGTTGACCTGGATTTGGTAAAGACCATGCAGGTACAGTATGCATCTAAAGAC
This sequence comes from Clariallabes teugelsi, assembly GCA_030014215.1. NCBI lineage: Eukaryota > Metazoa > Chordata > Actinopteri > Siluriformes > Clariidae > Clariallabes > Clariallabes teugelsi. The sequence goes on from JAQMYG010000002.1 coordinate 3,318,699, forward strand.
AAGAAAGTGGACATTACTACTACTAATTATGGCATTACATAACATCTATAATATTTATTTTAAAAAATAAGCAAGTTTTCATAAAAACTCCAAAATGTTTTAATGTTAAAAATTTCATTATAAAATCTCGAACAAGTTCTCTAACAGACTGAACAATAAGATTTGTTCCATTTCAGATTATGCATTGCACATCCTATGGTAGACCTACAATTGAAGAAAATTACTAGGTTGTGCTTAGGAAATGAGCTCACATAAAACACACATTGAGGCTTGAGGAAAGAAGGATATTTTTTATTAGTATTTTTCCATCTATCCATCTACCAATTATACTGTTATTCTACAATACTGTGAAAAAGTCTTGACCACCACCATCACGGTACTGTATGTTGGGCCTGGAGCCAAGGTGGGCTACACCCTGAATGGCACACACATTCTCATACAACACCCAATTATACACTATGGCCAAACTGGAAACATCAATCAGCGTACTCTGCATGCCTTTGGACTGTGGGAGGAAAACCCAGAGAAAACCCACCAAGCATGAGGAGAACAGGCAAATTCCACTAAGCCACCATGCTGCCTCAACTAGCATTTTTTACCTACAGTATTTGAAGCTGTCCCATGAGGTGTCTATCATCCCATCCATCCTCCTTCTGATGGATTTGAGACAAGTGCATGACTTTGGTAGCAATCATATGAAATCATCATATTAGAGGACGTGTCTTACACTTATGTTAGTCTTTCTGAAAAGTTAGATAGTGATGTTGCTGTAGATAGTGAAGTGTGTGAAGCTAATCCAGTGTTGAGATTAGAACTTTTACAGTCAGAGAAGTGAAGAATCATTAATTAACTAAAGTATTGGCCAAGGTTGGTATGTGTTAGCAGAAAACAACTATTGTCAGAGCTTCTGTTGTAGAAGATATCGAAGTAGATGTAAAAGAAGTTGAGCAACAACTTTCTTCCTCCCAGTCAGATATGAGAAATGAACAGCGTTGTGGTGGTGTAAAGGTCAAGGACGCATGTGCGCTTTGGATCTCTGCTTCCTGCTCAGTGAAGAGATGATTTTGACAGAACTTGTGTCAAAATCCTTCACAGCAATGTGTGTGCCTCTGTGAACATTTAAAAGAGTGAGACAAAGTTTGTGATTTTTTTAAACTCACACTAAGCTTTTAATCTGGCACAAGTCAAAAGAGCCCACGGAATCAAAAGGCAAAATGCCGAAAAAGCCCTGAAGAATAACAAGCGCTACTATTCCTTTTGAAGGGTGGAATTTGATGTGTGTAGAGTAGTGTAGTGTAGTGTGTGTGTGTGTGTGTGAGTGTGTATGTGTGTCTTTGAGTGTGTGTTGTCTTCATATGCCCTCAGAGTCAACAATTAACCCTTGGCTGCTCAGAAGTGTTGCCAGATCCTCTCCACCTCCAGGGATGAGTTTCATTCATACTTCACACTAAAGTCTATGGCATGGCGTGCCGCCAAGCTGGCCTCGGCGTGAGCAGTCTGTGCCAACCCGAAACTCTCTCTCTCTCTCTCTCTCTCTCGCATACACACCACCATGCCCGCTCTCCACCAGATGTGATCCTGCCTCTCAAACAAAGGCTCTTTCAGGCTGCCTCCACAGAGAGCCGGCACTGTTTTCTCTCGGGTGAAAAGTCATGCCAAACTGTGGATCTGACCCTGAACTGCCACAATTCAAGGAGAAATGATATTATTAGCTTTGCTGCATATTTTTTTCCCCCCCACATTCCTTCCAGCTTTCTTTCTCAGAAAACAATTTCCTCCGCAGTTGCTGCATGACAGCTGAATTGTCATTAACAGTGATTCTTATTTAATTCTCATTTTGGCATCATTTCTGTAACAGGTGCTTGTCTGAACTGAAATCCATTAGAGTTAAGACTAATTAAAAACTGACATACTGTAAGAGCTCAAAAATAGCATGTCTTGGATAATGATCATAATCACATTTAATAATCGCAATTATTATTCTTGGATGGGAAAGTTTGTATGATTTGACTGCTGTGGCTGCAGAGGTTCATTCCAGCCGAATAAGAGGTACATTTACTGTCTGATTGGGCAGCAAGATGACCTGATTTAGCAAAGTGGAATCAGGCAAGTTGATTAGAATGAATCTGCCCTCCAACTGGCCCTTTGTGGGTGAAAAATGAAGCTCCCAAGCTTTAGATTTGTTCTTGTCACAGCTAATCCAGAAGTCACTGCTTATCCACCCTGATCCAGATCCAGTCCGGGTTTTACAGCTTTCACACCCTGTTGAACTCTAAACACACCTGCTTCGTGTTTTACACATCATCACACATAAGTGTATTGAAGGCATTTCTTTGTGAGGTTTTGCCCGTCATTCCACAATCCTTTCTGTCTTTTTGGTTTTGACTAGCTTACTCTTTCATGTTTTTCATCTGCTCAGTCTATACTTCTCAGTTTGCTTTTTGCTTTTCACTTACACCCACTTACATTCAACCGCTTCAGAATCCATAACAATGCAGTGAATGACATTGGGGAATGTTGAAAAGAAGGGCATAATATCATAATATTTCAGAATAAATGCCAGCAGTGTATCATTCCATCATATCGTTTCATAAGCCAAACGCACTAATTTATTATTATTATTATTATTATTATTTTTACATTTTTAATCATTCGGATTTTTTACTAAAAGGTGTTCAAGTCAAACCGGGACTTTTGATTGTGCAGAATAACAGAACACAGTTCTGAGAGTAAAAACTCTCTTTATCTCTCTATATAATCTCCTGCTACACTAATGCACTTATCCCAGTGTTTCACTAGTGCTTGGACACCATCAAG